>OX639996.1:58884788-59006667 GCA_951828415.1 Anomoia purmunda
AACAATTCGCGTTTTTCGACTGCTGCTGAAAAAAAAAATCGACACAACAATGTAGTGAGCGTGGCATCGGTTTTAAAAGCCGCGTATGCTATCGACATTGGATTAGTGGTGGAGCTTGTGATGCCAATAGGGACCCTGCTGGGCATGCATAGCGTAAGCCAAGAGCTTTTGCTAGTACATTGGATTGCATTTCTTAATAAAGATTTTTAACATTTTTCCCTTTAACTCAACTGCACTATTTTAGAGTGAATACCCTTGCCCATCTATCTACTACACATACAAAAAAATAAAACAAGGGCACCGCTATGCTTGGTGGTCCGAAAGATTGAAAACAAGATTTTTGTATTCTAAAAAAATTTACCTCTGCTTCATAATTTCCGCTCACGGCTGGTTTCTGGCATTTGTTACTGTTAAAAAACTGAAACTCAAACAGATCAGGGAGTGCTTCAAAATTTTCCTGACTTGCTTAACCCTTGTCCTGGCGGACGAATTTTGAAACACTAGAGGGCGAATAGGTCTGGCCAGACCTATATGTAATTTTTTATTGGAAACACACTACAAATCTGGAAAATTTATTGGGACGCAAACTTTCTACGTTTAAAACAAACAAATATTCTTTTATTCAGTCTTAGAAAACAATGTATATTAAATAAACACAAAAATAAATAATTAATTTCATTTTTAAAAGCTAAAATTAAAGAGTAAAGGAAATATAAAGACACTTTTTTAAAAACTTAGCTACGGGAGAACAAAAAGAAATTACTGCATATCATTAGCAACATTCAAGCACTGAAAACACTTTTGATATTGTTTAGAATGTTGAAGGCATACAGAGTTCTGACATTCTTTACATAAAAATCGTGTTTTTCTCTGGAGCTTGTCATTTTCCCAACACATTTTGCAGCTTCTTTTCTTATCGCTGGTAGAAGGAATTGCTTCCGTTGAACTGCTTTTAAAGAAAACTGCGTATCCCAGGAAACTCTCAATGCCGGATCGTGGACTAAAGTGTTTGATGACATTAGGATTTTGCATCCTGTCCATGATCTGTGGTCCAACTAGTTCATTTGCTACTGAATGTATAAATAAACGCCTACCATTTGCCTTAGATTTGCCATTCATTTCATAGTGTAATATGTATGCTGCTAAAGCTGCTATGTCAAGAATGTTATAAAAAAATGCAAGTGGCCGCCGCCTGGTTCGTCTCTTACACGAATATGTACCAAGCATTTGGTCCATAACATCCACACCACATTTGTTCTTGTTGTAGAATAATATGGCTTGGGGCTTGTTGGCTGGTCCACTCGTTTCATCATCATAATGAACGGAAGAAAGTAATAGAACCGATTTGTTTCTTTTTGGTACATAAGAAATCAAGGATATCCCATCATGGAACCCAAAAAGAGACGAATTAATATCACGGTTACGGTTAGGCAGCATTTCTGTTGGTACACATCGTTTATTTTTCCTGAGTGTTCCTACATATGCCAGTCCAGAATGTTTTAAATTTCGTACGCCCTCAAGGGTTGTGAAGAAGTTATCCGCTATTATTGTTCTTCCACTTGAGGCAAATGTATAAGTGAGTTCTCTCAATATTCGCTCACCTTGATTTGAGTCCCTGGGCATATTTTGTTCCCTACCTGTGTATAGAATGCCTTTTAGAGGATAGCTATTTGAAGCATCGCAGGCCCACCAAACTTTTAAACCGTACTTTACAGGCTTAGAAGGAATGTATTGAGTAAACCTTGTATTCCCACGGTAGGGGAACAGCTGCTCATCTACTGTGATTGTGCTTCGGGGTGTATATAAATGTTTGAGCCTGTCGTTGAACATGATCCAAATATCGCTTATAGGAGCTGCTTTGTCTGTTTTCTGTCGTTCAGAGCGAGTCCGTTGGTCATCAAAGCGAATAAAACGGCTAATGAAGTTGAATCGATGCAATGGCATTGTTGCTCTGTATATCGGAAGGGCATTGGTCTGCCAAAGCTCATCCAAAATCTGCTTATTAGAGTGGTTGACCCCGGCAGCGAGCAAAAGACCGAAGTATGCATACAATTCATTTAGATCTACATCTTTCCATATCTTTGGTGTCTCCGGATGCTCTGCGTTATATTTAAAAAAAAAAAAAAACCGCGGGCTTTTTTATTAGTGTGCCTTGCTAGTATGGTAACGATGTCCGTAGTTATCAATTCCTTGAAAATTTCATTTGGTACATTGGACAATCCTCTTTTTACATTTCCTCCTACAGTTCGCAGTATATTATGAGTTTGTATTCGCGATTGAGGTGGACATTTTGCCCAATTGGTACCGTCCTTACCCACAAGGAAGCCTGCAAATGGTACTGAGTTTGGCTGTTCTTCATTCTCATCATCATCTTCTTCCTCAATATTTGGTTCCACTTCAATTTCAGACTCAATATCCGAAGCGTCTTCTACAAATTCATTATTTCCGCTCTCAACCTCCAAATCCTCGTTGTCATTGAGCAGCTCGTCTGCAAGTTTTTGATAATACTCTTCCTTTTCCTCAGCTGTCATGCTAAGAAGAAAACAAACCTTTAATGTACAGATCCGATTAATTTTAAATTAACACTACTTACCGGCGTAGTCTGTAGCTTTCAAGATTATCCATTTCGCTTATAAGTACAACCGCTCCAATTCACAAACAAAATTACAATGCTGATTTTAAATAGCGACAAAAGCTACTCAAATTCAGAACACGGTGGCGTACGCTGAATTTAATGTTTTTTTATTCACCTCACAAGCAGTGCTCGGAAACATTCACTCACGTTCATACGCGAACGCTAAAGTATAAGCTTCAATATATTCTGATGCATTCACGATCACGAGCGCAAGCATGGAAAAAAATTTAGCTCGTCGTCTTTGCAAATGATAGGTAGAAAAAACGGCGCTGTGGCTTACGTGTGCGAATGCATAAGCTAATACCACTTCGTGCGTTCATAAATGTACCTACAGTTTCTTCGGTACATTCGCGAACGTTCATTGCTTCCGTTCATCTTCATAAATGAGTGCATATGTTGCGGCGAATATTCACGAAGGTACCGAGCTACATAAATGAACGCACGAAGTTGTATTCACTAAAACATACGCAAACGTAACCAACAGCATAGTTTTTTCTATATTTCATTTGCGAACGCGAATGATCTGGAGATCGTTGCATGTAATCGTACGCGAATATGAATGCAATATTTTGTTTTACATTTTCACGTTCGCAGGGAAACTCATAAAAGTATGAAAATGAATATTCATTAATGAATATTTCTAAACCCTGCTCACAAGAATTTTGTTTTACCTTTTGATAAAATACCGGCAAAGCCGTAAAAAAACTAGTAAATTCAAACTTTTGAAACCTCACGCAACAGCAAAAAACCAGCAAAATTTATTTTTGTTCTAGAAAAACCTCCTTGTGCGACTTCACTTAGGACATAAATTTACAACTATAAAATGCCACTAAGATCTTTTCAAATGTAAAATATTATATTTTTTCGTATTTCTAATAGTCACTAAGCAGTTTTGTAAAGAAATTGTATATAGGTCTGGCCAGACCTATCCGCCCGTTAGTGCTTACAAACCACTAATTTCGAAATAACTCCAAAAGCACTAGAAAATTATATGTTTTTTTATCACAGTCCTGTTAAAAATTAATTGGCTATAGATAACCTGAAATTCCAGATTTGTACTTTCACGTTCTTTTGAGAAAACACAGTTCAAAGTAGCCAATAGGTCTGGCCAGACCTATTTGCCCGTTTAAGGGTTAATCAGGTGGATATTTTTTTGAAATACTGCAGTTCACCAAAATTAATTTTGAAACGATACAAAAACTTATCGGTCTAGATATCAGAACGACGAAATGAGGTGTTTGGTGCATGTGGATTTATAAGTCCACGAAGTATGGAAATAAGCGGACACTTAGTTATTTAAATTTTTAACTTTTTTTATGTTACATTTATGAAAATATAAGAAAGTAACTAAATTAGAGTTTTGTTCATTTTACAATATTTGGAGCGAAATTTATTAATCTTAAAGTATACATCTCAACCGCAAAGGATTCCCCAGATATAAGCTACGTATCATGTAGTTTACGTTTTAGGTTAGAAGTCTCTTTGAAAAAACTCGGCTGACTAGATGTCGAGAAAATTACCAGCATCCGACTCGAAACATTCCGAAGCAAAATAGCTTAGCTTTTTGTGGACTTGAATTCCTTAAATGAAATATTATATTAAGGTACGTACAGACTGACAAACTCAAAGGCATATGTAACAAAAGATGATGTAGCCGAGGCATGAACCAAAATGAATTTTGCTCTATAAATTTTTTCCGCTAGCGGCCGGAGTACCCATATGATCCCTTAAATCAACGAAAGCAAAATTACTTTTGCCCCACCCTGTAAGCTAATTTAAAAAAATATGATAGATAGATATGAATAAATATACCCTAATTAAATTTTACAAATGACAAAGATCATTTGTACCCCAGAAATAAGTCTTACTAGTTATCTAAATTAGGTGGAGATTAGTTGATGTGAATCTAGAACCTCTCATTCTCAAGACAACCTCAGTCACTGTCGGTAATGGGCTTGGTGATCGCTGTTATCGCCAACGAGGCTCTGTCGATGGGGTTTGTGCACGCACCGTCTGGAAAAACGTTAAAATAGTTGAAACACGAGCAAAGATAGTGAAAGAACGATGGGAGTGGCTCGGATACGGGAACGTGCTTTTAGGCTCGTAGCTTGCGATGGTTGGGATGGGGCTGCTGCTGGATTTTCTTCAGTGGTCATCGAGGGGCATCGAGTGATCGATGATGGTAGTTGCCCTGACCGTGGGCTTTGGCCGAGGATGGATATCCATGGTTAAGAGCTTTGCTCGGGCTCCCACCGGATTTCAAAAGAGATGTAAGAAAGATGTCCAGATAAATAGATGTCAAAAAGGAGGAAGAAAATAGTAGTCAGAAGATGACGAATAAAGCTATATTGAATTGATGCAAAAATGATGGTTGAAAGAAGTTTGAAGCAAGAAGATCCCGAGTCGCATGTGAGCTCCGCTAGTGGTGTGGATGCAATTTAACCATAAGATTGGACACTCTGGGGCTCCTGTCTAACGTTGTGTAGAGAGCTGGAGTGCTGAGAGTGGGATCCAACACAGAGGCTGCACACTCTCGGACTACCGTTACCCGGGTATGGCCTCATATGGGGACTACCGTGGTGGCTGTTTTTTCAATTACCTAAAAGCTCAAATGTGGAGTTACTGTAAGGTCGATGTTTTAAGTAGCCTTACCAAGGTGGTGGTGTGCCCATTCCCCATTGCTGTTTGTATCAAGTATTATGCAAGGAAACTCGAACGTTGATCAACGAAATATATTGATACGTTGTCATTTTTGAAGTGTCATGTAATTAATCTGTCATAGCATAGGCTGCCCAGGACGTTCATCGTCTTCCAAGCCAAAATCGCCACTTTTAAATCGTGCAATCCACTTTTGGCACGTTCGCTCAGCTAGAGCATGTTCACCATAAACTTCCAAAAAAATACGATGACTTTTGGCAGCAGTTTTTTTCATATTAAAGTAATGAAGAAGAACTCCCGCAACAACGCTTTTTCAGGCACAAAGATCGACATATTTGAGTGAAAAAAAATTATTGTTGTTTACGCTTCAAATAAATGGCATATGCTGAAAAGACGAACAATGACAGTAGCTTTCCAACGTATATTCGGAATATATTGGAACGATGGAATAGATACAAGTTACGCCATCTCTTAGCAAACCGCACGAATTAAGTTATAGACACAATAGTATAACATAAAAATTACCTAATAATAACTTAATCGGAAATGGCCACAACTTTCATTTAATAAAAAACACAAATTTAATTTCAGCGAAAAATTTCGTTAAGTATATTTAATTAAAAATACCAAGAAAAATATTAATCTTTATATTTTTTCCACACTATTTACAAATACCTCGTAAAATTTTAAATATATTTGCTTTTAACATCATGCCCATCTTTAATTCAGCAGCACGTAGTTAGTTGAAGAGCATCGGAGTACATCGACCGACATGACAACAGCAATTTAAAAACATTTTCAGAAATTTTCCATTTCATAAAGGAATTTGTCTGTGGCTTTTCTCACGTTCGCGTCTGCACACGCTGACGAACCCTGCTGGATGGTTACGCGTTGCATGCAACTAAACTAAGCGTCGTTTTAACTCGCAGTTACTTGCAACTATGCCACGTCGCATAGATAACTTTGTTGGTGAAGTGTTGGCTGAGTGTAGCCTTATGCTCTAAAATTTTCGCTGAATTTCTACTTTTTTTCATTTGCCTGCCACGCCGTTATTTTAATTCACTCGCGCCGCGTTGCCGCTGCGCTTCTCCACAGCTCCACAGTTGCCGCCAAGCCACCACCATTCTAGCCACAGATAACGGTGGTTTGCAACAAGAGTGGATAATGCAGTGACAGCTGCAGCAGACTACATAGACTTGAGTTGTGTAAATGTGGAATTTTTCGTTTTTTTCTTTTGTTTTTTCAAAGGTAAAGTCGTTGACTGCTTCGAAACTGTTGCATTGGAAGTTCGTTTGCAAGAGCTGCTGAAAAGTGTTGATATCGAAATTTGCATAAGTTGCACAACTCCTCGGGCTGGCTGGATCTTTGAGACTGCATTTGAAATGTGAGTTCTACAAATGCAGCGTTTTCACAGTTATCATAATAAAATAATCCAAAATTTAATTTTAATGAGTAGAAGTGGTACAAGAGGCATCATTTCGTTCAATTATTGAAATAATTGAAGTTATTTCAGAATTTTGCACATGTGCCACTTGCATTGGTAAGTTGAATAAGACTATAATTTTTCACTTTATGCTCTTTGACTACATGAACCTCCTTCAGTAATCCCTTCATAGAATCCAGCTTAATTTGTTTTAGATATTTTAACCCGTAATCGCGTGGTCCCTATTTTGGTTACTAAATAATATCCTATTTAGTCGTGTGGTCTTCAATGAGCCAATATTTCTTTCGGGGTTGGTCTTTTTGACAGCTGTTACTTGAGTTATACTCAGTTTGATTTTCCATTACATAATAAATATACTTACTCTGGAACCACCTTAACGAATTAATCGCCCAGCAGAGTCGGTAATTCGTATAACCATGGATCGGTTTCGCACTACGTTTGTTCTAGTGGATAATGCGGATACTCAGAGATGTCGTTCAATGTGCACCGAAGACGCTAATGCTGCAGTGCTATCAAACCCTATATTTCGTATGCTCAACATGGTTTTATACCGGGCAGATCTACGGTCACCAACCTGACTGTTTTCTCAAATTTTTGCATTTCAGCCTTTGTGGATGGCTTTCAGGTAGACACAATCTATACTGATTTGTCAAAAGCATTTGATAGAGTGTCTCACGACCTATTAATTAAAAAACTTGAAAATTTTGGTTTTCATTCTACTTTCTTGTCATGGGTTAAATCATATCTAATAGATAGAATTAACTTTATTGTTGTTGATGGCGTAAAATCATTTTCATATAGAGCTACCTCTGGGGTTCCTCAAGGTAGTATCCTTGGTCCTCTGTTTTTTGTTATATTCCTCAATGACTGCTCTGAATGTTTTACTTTGTGTGAGCATCTACTTTATGCCGATGATTTAAAAATTTTTAAAAAAATAACAAGCTGCTCTGATGTTGAAATAATGCAAAACGAGGTTAATAAATTCCAGGAATGGTGTGATAGAAATATGCTTATGATTAATATTAAAAAATGCTGCTCGGTCACCTATAACAAAATTAGATTGCCCCTCTTATCTTCGTACTCTGTTTCTGGATCTGTCCTCAGTTCCAGTTATAAAATCAAAGACCTTGGGGTAGTCTTTGATTCGAATTTCACGTTTATTGATCACCTGAATTACATCATACCTAAAGCATATTCCTCTCTAGCTTTCATTAGACGAAATAGTTCGGAATTTAAGGATCCTTATACTAAAAAATTACTGTTTAGTACATTCGTAAGGTCCAAATTGGAATATGCTTCTATAATCTGGAATCCGTTCTATGTAGTGCATTCCAATAGACTTGAACGTGTACAGAAAAGGTTTTTGAAATTTGCATTATCCAGTATTAGGTTTACTATGCCTATTCCGTCTTATGTTCCACGTTGCAAACTGATCAGTCTGCATACTCTTGCCAGTAGGCGATTGATTTCTGGCTTAGTTTTTATTCGAGATGTTCTCAATGGGATTATTGATTGCCCGTTCTTATTGCATTGTATTAAATTCAATGTTCCAGCTAGAAACTTGCGACATCATGATTTATTTGCTATTAACCTCTGCAAATCCAGGTATGCTCAAAATGAACCAATTATCAGACTACTAGCGGAATTTAATTTGTTATGTAGAGAAATAAATTTAGATATATTTGTAAATCGCAATGTTTTTAAAGAAAAACTTTGTTTGTACTATTTTTAATATAATTAAAACCTATGTACGTCTTAGTCTGTAAGGTTTGTAAACCATAGACTTAATAAATAAATAAAATAAATAAATAAATAAACAGAGTATCGAAAAAGATCTAAATGAGTTCATCCGCCATCGTGCGCAACAACTAGACCTGGGCCCATTTACTTTATAGAATATTTTGCCGCAGGATCTTGGTTTGCGGGCTTACAAAAACCAACTCGTGCAAGAATTATAGCCGAACGACCATCAAGCGCGTCGCACGTTCGGTGAATGGACTTGAAACAAGATGGCCCCCGATACCGATTTTCACAAGAAAATTTTGTTCAGCAATAGAGCTCACTTTAGGTTAAATGGGTGTGTTAATAAACAACATTGTCGCATTTGGAGCGTTGATAATCTGCAAGCCGGCCGTAATGTTACAGTCAATAGAATACGCTAATGATTAATTACTCTTCGTGCCCGAATTGGAGAATGTTGATGTGGACGACCATACAGCCAACGACACAATTAATTTATTGGTAAGCGCATTACCTCGCGTCAGGGGGCTGTAGCGCGACCTCCAAAATCGTGCGATTTAACACCGGTGGACTATTTTTCGAGACGATTGAGTTCTTGGAAAGGAATATTCGGCCCCAATTCCTGAAAAAAGTGGTAGTAAATTGAGCCTCTCGACTCGGAATTTATTTAAAACTCTTACGAGGATCGAGAGTTATCGCATTATTAGCGCACGGAGGTTTCTTGAATGCTTACGATCCACCACCAGCCAGAGGCGTCCGAACACTCTCCATGCCCGGGGCATAACTTTAGTCGTGCTCTGCCAAGCCCTGCAGTTTTCTTTTATGTTCCTATGACTTGGCACCAAAATCAGTATTATAGGAAAATATTCAGAGGCGGTCGAAAGTAAGCATAGGCAACCCCCCCCCCCCCCCTGTACCCTTAACATACCTGATGCAATGTGGCAACTCGTTGTATATTTTGTTCGCGATATCTTGCCGGTTTGATCGGACCATGGGATTTTATATATCATCTCCAACTCCAAACAAACTGGCTTTTCTTCCGAGTAGCCGCATTTTCTGCAGAGCTTTCCGAGACGATAGAAAGTAATAGCCAACTTCATATCAATTGGGTACCGCTTCTGTGCGTGGGAGTTTATAAATTCAGAACTATTGCTTATTAACGAAAGTAATATTTAGCATAAATTTAATGTTTGTCACTCTCTAAATTTGGCGAAAGAGTTCTACATAAAGTTCTTCAAGTAGATTAGATATTTACTCCAACGATTTTCGAATATTTTGAAATGTTCTAAAATTATGAAAACGTCTTCATAAAAATCATCCAATACCCTCCAAAAGCATTCATCGTCTAAAAACCTATTTCAAGTACATAAAATTCATTTACATCCTGTAATTACAAAAAATGATCAATGCAAGACATCGAGAATACCCATAATACATTTTTAACCTATTTATGTGCACAGCAATTAGAAATTTATATAAATTTGTTTATAAAATAATTTTTTTTCAATACCTTATAAAAAACTTGTAAACGGATAATTGTAAAAGATGATTGGAAAATCTTGCATCGAGTACGCCTATTTCCATATGTAAAGCATACCTTTAAACAACAATCAAAGTTCTACCGAATGTATGTATGTAGTTTTGTTTTCTGCTTTCTGCTTTCTGATTTCTTGACTTTTTTCTTAATTATATTCAGCTTTTGATACCCAAATCAAAAGTTAACTACAGCAACAACTGTTGATCCCACCCCAGCTTACATGCATCATTTTACTTGTACAATACACACACACACACACACACATAGAAATATACATCCATACATAGATATCACAGCAATTATGATTTGTTAACATTGACAACTGTTTTGGGCAACCAAAATTCGGAGTTGACGAGGGGTGAGCGAGGGTCGGCAAGTGAACACATTAAAAAACACTTAGGGTACATTTGCAAATGAAATTTGAATAAGTGTCTAGGCTGTCTGGTCGGGTGTTTGATGTGTAATTTAATGGAAAATGCCAAGTATTCATTTTCTGCTAGAAAAATGTGCTTAGAAGAATTCGCTCAGCTATGTAGCTATTAGAAAGGACTGACCAATAATTTGGAGAGTGAAAAGTTAAGTACTGAAGTACTTGGATATTTATAAATATGTATATATTTATAGATTGCAGGGAATAATGAATTAGCTTTAATATATTTGTAATTGCATACAAGAAGTTTTACATAAGTTTTTTTTTGTTGTAGAAATTACGTACAATGAACATACTCACATTAAAGAGGTCATCAATATATTTCCAAACAAAATGATTACCTTCCGACAAAATGTGGCACATTTACATATTTTGCAAAAACTCAAGTTTCAAATGTTTATGGTTTTCGTTACGATAGCAAACTTCGCTTTGAAAAAAAAAAACTCACAGTTAATTTGAGAGACAGCAAATAAAGAAGTCTAAGTTTCAGTGAGCTGTTTTTTAGACTGATAGAACTTTCGATAGGGATAGCTGTTACTTGACAGCTGGTAAATGACATTTCGTTTTGACATTTCTGTTCAATAAGCATTGGCAAACCATCATGGAAAGAATGACGCCGCAACAACGTTTACAAATTGTGGAAATTTGCTTTATGAATCAGTGTGTTCTGTTCGCCAAACTTATAGAGCACTTCGTGAACATTCACTCTACTCGATGAAAA
Organism: Anomoia purmunda; assembly: GCA_951828415.1. Lineage (NCBI taxonomy): Eukaryota > Metazoa > Arthropoda > Insecta > Diptera > Tephritidae > Anomoia > Anomoia purmunda. Next base: position 58,895,954 of record OX639996.1, read on the forward strand.
ACCAACAACAAGACAAAGAACTGTACGTACAGAAGAAAATATTGGTGCTTTAAGTGATAGTGTTGGAGAAGACCCGAATTCTCTGTCTATTCGCCGCCGTGCTCAACAAGTTGGACTTTGAATTTGTGCAGTGATCCAAAGTTGGACTGATCGCATCCGATTCACCAAAGCTAGTCGTTGCGGACATATTCCAGAAATCCTTTTTTAAATATTAAATGTCATGAAAATATCTTTCAAATAAAAAAAAATTGGCATCATACTTCATTTTTTATGTGTTTTATTTCAATTTGAAGTGCTATCAGTCCCTTTACTTGGTAAACGCATTAAAAGCAGTTTTTATATAATTGTTTTCATTTTTAAGTTACCTATTTAAATGAAAACAAATAAAAAATAGTTTAATTTTAGTGTAACGTAGAGTTTCCAAAATTTTCATTTTATGTATCCTTCCCCCTAATTAAATATTTCGAAACAAATTACAATGAATTCGATACGTGATTTAATTATCGATTTAAATTGCAAAGCGTGTTTCAAATTTGGAAGAGCTTGATTAAATAGATTCGGAATTACCCGCATTTAATCTACAATGTTGTGCCCATTTTCAAATAAAAGAATTGCCCATATATTAATCATATTTCTTCTGTTTGTTCGAAACAATCCTGGTTATCAAATTGTAGCAAATTATTTTGTTGATTTTCGCAAAATACAGCTACGACGGCGTGTTTGTTAACCGATGTATTTAGTTTTTTTACTTTATTTAATTTATATCAATCAAAAATCCTTGTGGTCAGTTTTTTTCCGGCATTACTCCGAAAGTTGAGTTTTTCGTCTAAATGTTGGAATTTTCGGAGCCAAAATACTACAAATTTTGTTCGCTTGCATTGGTAAACACTTGAAAATCTACCTCATTATGTAAGATAATTTTTTTTGGTAAGTTCACAATTTTGCTGTTGCATTTTTAGCATCTAATCAACAAATGCGCAAACTTTTGACTCTTAACAAACCCAAAAATTGGCTGCATATCGCTGGCATATCAGCCAGATGCCGATTTATCTATATCAACCATTTCAGGTATGTAATTTGTGTTCATTGATCCATACTTTTTTAAAACTTATCATAGAGTCAACGCTACATCCAATAATCCCCACTACAGGCAAATTATTTGCTTCTCAACGTCAATATCTAAATTATAAATGGTGTCTGCAGAACGGTGAACAAAAGTTATCTTGTTGGAAAAAATCAAATTTTTAGACCATCAATCTGCAGTTTGGAAGACAATATGGACATATTAGGAAAAAATTCATCAAATTATTAAAAGATTATACAGCGTAAACAGGCACGTAAAAGAAGGCAAGTCCAACAATTAAGACCACACCTCTTTCAATACCATTATTCTTCTTGTGTTTATTGTTATTTGTAATGGCAAAAATATATTTAAAGGAATATAAAAAGTTAATGGAAAAAAGAACTATTGCTTCCTGAGTAATTCCACCAACTGACTTCTTCTTCTTCTTTTTTCTTGGGCTGCCGATCACTCAATATTATATTATATATATTTCGGAAGGTTAACTTGATACTTTTTTACAATAATTGTTACGGTATTTTTTTGTACTAAAACATTGCACTTTTTGTAAACAATTTGAAGGCAATCCTATTTTTTTACGAAATTTTGTTTGCATATGTTTGCAATTTTCTTTGGAATAAAAGTTAGTTCGGTCTTGCTCATTATTCTTATTACAAATAAATGAAATACGAGAGTATCTTTGTTACCCTCTATCACCGTTCGTTAAACCAGCATGTTCACTCCGTTCGCCAAATGGCAACCCTAACTTACCGCTTTCGTCAAAAAGCTCTGCTCAAAAACTTCGGCCTCTCTGAAGTTAAAGGAAGCCGTTGCTTCCTCCCTTTTTTTTCTTCTTTTGGCGATCCCCACAGCAGACAGACGCGGTAAGTTGAGTTCCATGAAATATTTTTAATAAACCATATTTTAATCCAATTGTTTATACTTTTATTTTCCCCGCTCTACGGAAAACCGGCCTAGCTCTTCACTCAGCTAAGCACAGCATATAAACCTTCTGACAAAGGTCACGAAAATTTCAAAGAAATTTATTTTTAATATGTTATTTTTTTTTACTGAACATTATATCAGAGGAAATTGAATAAGAGGAAATTGAGGTTTTCAAAAAGTCTCTAAGAATTTCACAAATATTAGTTTTTTCTATCGCCCGCGTGTATCATCTGATCCTTCCACTTTTAGTATAAGAGCTGCATCTCGTAAACCGATTTAGGAACTGGAAGATGTTCTTAAGGGAATGATAATTAATGAATAAAACTTTCAGCCAGTTTGAGCTGGTTTTATTTTTTTAGAAATCTTTGTACGAAGTCACGTCCCTTTTCCGAAACTTCGGCACAGCTCTTTTGGGACCTAGGAAGTCTATTCAAATATCGAATTTGAGTAGTTATTATCGCTGTATGAGCTCTATAATATCATGTCGTGTGAGAGGATGATGCTACTCCGTTGTAAGAATTCTTCGACTCGACAACAATAGTTGGACAACTAAATGAATGGCGCTCGCGAACACAATGAGATAACCGAGTACAGGAGGATCAGTAAGCACTGGGTGTGAATAACTCGCAACACATCGCAAAACATCCCAAAGGAGAGAGGGGATTGACGGAGTGGTTTGGTATAGACCCAGAGCAACAAACGGTTGAAATGGAAACAATAAAACGATCAGAATTGTACGAAATCAGGCCTCTTCTGCATTTCGATTTGGTTTGAAAAGTAAATTTAATGCAATTCTGTCTCCTTTTGGTCTTTTCATTTCCAGTTTGATCAGCTATTGTTATTATTGTTTCTTGAAAAATTGAACAATGCTGTTTGGGTGTGCTGAGACAAGAAAGCATAATTTTGACCTTCAAAACAACAAAATTCATTAGCTGAGATTGCGCGTGGGCATGTAACGAGAGCTGGACTCAAAGTGTCGTAGCTCAAATAAATATTTATAAATCTTCCCATTAATATGAATTCATAAATACAAAAGGTTTGGCTGACACATGGCATATATATTTGCGTTTAATTTGCAATTTAATAATTTAAAACGATATAACTTATGTCGGAATCGAAAACAAGGACACCAATCCAAATTTGATCGGAATCAAAATGCCGAATAGGCCTGAATGACTTAGGATATCAAGGAAACATCTTTGTTTTAAAAATTAATTCAAATATTTTACATAAAACTTTAACAGAATAGTCGAAGATGTTCAAAGAAAAATTTGTTTTTTTTGATTTTAAGATTTGTTTCAAAATTTTGTTGGTTACAATGTTATTTAGTTATGTTTTACATACAATGAGATATCGTCGGCTTAACGTGCAAAGGTTCTAAGTGCCATTTTAGAAATGTTGAATAAAACAAAAAAAACTGAATAATAATTTAATATAAATTTTTTTTTTTTTTAATACAATTTTGTCAACTTTCATATTTAATTTAAGTTAAAAAAATCAAAACTTAAAAAAATAGAATGAGCGCCCTCAAATAAGCCTGTTTTGGACTTAGCACATTTTATGGAATTATTTTCACTTTATGTATTGGACTTAGGACATTTTACAAAAAGAAGTATTGCAGTAACAGTTTTTTTGCCAACGGCGTATTTTATTATCACAAAAAATATTATACAGTCTTACTTCGTTGCTGTCGTTTAAAGGAAAACATAAGTAATTAATGGAAAATCTTTGTTTTGGTTTTCCCAAAAAATTAATAAATCTATACAGTCTTCTTCATTGCTGTTTGTAAATTATAAATTAAACAAAAATAAATAGATATCACTCATGTGGCAGGTCGTCATAATATTGATGGTAGTCTCTTGGAAAAGAGGTTTTGATATATTGTAAATCTGCGTATTATGGTCATATTAGACCATTCAATTGGCACAACACTTCTGTTCACTCTTTGTTGCAAATAGCTCCATGGCTCTGGAAGACGCAATTTATAAAATATTTCACATGGCGGTGTGTATTTTATTGCACGAATATCGGTGACTTTTGATTGACCTTTTCCGCGACCAGGACGAATTGTTTTTACCATATAAGGTGTCGGTTTCTTTCGAGCATTGCAACATATTTCAATATATTCTGCTGTTACATTAACAATTCGGTGTTTAATGGCACGGTCGATAACTGAATGGACCCTGTCAGCTTCCATTTGTGTGTGCCCCGTTTCGAGTATTTTTTGCTTAATTGTTACGCCATGTTTAATAGATGTATTGAGCAAAGCGTTACTCATAGAAACATTCCTATTCTGGTACGTGCACCCATCACTGTAAAGAATAATTTTCGTATCAGCTGCATTCTCGGTAAGTTTTGGAACTATTTTATTCTCTATGAAGTGCACCCAAATGCTAGCAAATTCTTCCGCAGATACTCCACCTTCTACTTCATTCCATATGAAACAATAAGCATCATGACTTATCAAATTGTAGAATACCAAATTGTGGACTTGCAACTTCGTGCGGTAATAAAGGCTGCTTACTTGGGATTTTGGTGTCATTAAGACCGCTTGCAGATCGACAGTAAACACAAAGGCCTCTTCGATTTTGTCTTTTTGTTTCTCTTCCCTAGCTTCATGTTTTTTTGTCTGGTGAAGATTGTAGACGTCATCCAAAATATCTCCTACAGAATGTCGCGCATAGATTTCACACTGATCTTTTTTAAGGAAGTGTAGGCCCAGTTTTTAACAGCAAATGCATCATGAAACGCCGAAATAGAGAGTGGGCTTCCCCCACGTGATTTACAAAAATCCTCTACGTAAAAATCAAATGGTTGTTTTTTTGAAGACCAAACTTTAACATTTCTTTGCTGTACGCTTACATGGTATTGTAATGTTCGACCCCTTCTAGTCTGGTCTTTATCTTTACGATTTTACATTATTGCAGGTGTTGTTGCTTGAATCAATGTATTTACGTAAGTTTGTTTCTCTTTCCAATCCATTTTCCAGAACTGTTTAAAGATTACTTGTCTTTGGTCTTCAGTGACTTCTGCACAGGGTAGCAGATCCAGTGGCTTTTTTACACCTACATCGCTCTCCAATAACTCTTGCATTTCTAACTCTCAAGTAAAGTTTGCCATTTTCTCTCAGCTTTTTATTTTTTGCTGCGAACCATGCCTGATTAAAAACTCTTCCTCTTCTTTTGGGCGTTTGTGATTTCGAAGAAGGTCTAGCGACTCGTCCGAATCACTATTAAAGCCGTAAGGCACCAGTCCCACAACTCCATCATCTGCCTGACTACCATATTCGCTGAAATACTCGTTGCTGTTTTTATCAGTGTACATTGAAATGTCTAAATATATGCAAATTTTAGTCCAATTCATATTCATTAAATTGAATTTGATATTTTTTACCTTTAAATAATAAATAAATGAAAATAAGCAAAGAATTTTGCTTGAGCACAAAAAACAACACAGCACTATCGGTAGCAATCACATTGTCAAGTGCACTTAGCGCGTGCGTTTTGACATATGTGTACATGTCACTTTTGCACACCACTGCTTAAATCACTTTAAAATACCGAACTGCATCAGAATTTCATTTTTGGCAAAAGTGGACTTAGCACCTTTGCACGTTAAGCCGACGATATTTTTATGTACAATATTTAAATTAAACGTAAATTAAATTACATACTGATTGAGATAATATTAACAAAATCTTATTTGCCTTTCCCTCGATATGTAATTATGTAATTTAAAAAAATATTTCTTGACATTTCCAATTTTGTTATGCATATCTTTTCATTTTATAAAACCAACTGGTGTGAAAAAATCGTACCCAAAAAAAGTTTTAGAATTTTCTCATCTAAATTAAGGTATGCGAATAATAACAAATTTTGCATATAATTAGGATCCGCAGTTAATATGTTCCAATTAATTTTGGAAACGTGTTATTATCTGCTTTAAAAATTTTACAAATTCATATTTTTGTCCGTACATAAAATTCTATTTAGAAAGTAAATCAGCTATGAAAAATTTTGACTATTTTTAGCAAAATATTTTGCCTACAAAATACCGTTTATCCATTAATAATATTATGGTAATTTTCAAGAATGACAGAAAACAAGATTACGTCTTTCGCACTGAGCGCGACTGATAGTGACGTAATAATAGCTAGAGAATGAGATAACAAAGAAAAAATTATAAAAAAGAAGAGGAAGAAGCGCAGAAGAAGCGGGCAAACGACAGAACCTTCGAGAGTTTTGCTACCATTGTTTGTGTAAACTAAAAGCAAGTTGCTTTTATTTCGCCAGCGAATAGGGGGATGTTGTCAAATCTACAAAGAGGGCACTAACGGTCCGCCAAAGGCGCAATCTTGTATTTTATATATATCTTGGGTCATTTTGTCACTGCTTTTCGACTTAATCACAACACTAGTTTACAGTACATTTGTTGCCGAAGAAATTTTAGCTGTTGCTGACTACATATAATATGCTATTTTCAAAAATAATAATATAGTTTCTGAGTTTCAGCTATGTAGGTATTAGGCAGAAAAAAACATGTATTTAATAAAAAAAACTTTATTTAAAGAAACAATTAATCATTGAGTTCTAAAAAACTTCGTTTTAAAGCTTTTCTCCGATGTGGCGACTTTGGAAAATGACGTATTAGAGACCAACAATAGTCAGACATCATATTTGTATCCCAGAAACCCTGATAGAGCTTTTCCATGACGCGTAAGTCTTGATGCATACGATCTCCCTGCTCTTCGCTCATATCTTCTAAATTTTTCGGAAACCTGTCCAGGTGACTATGGAGAAAGTGGACTTTTATACTCATATTGCATCCCATATTTCTTAATTGTAGCAGAAGGTGTTCTACATGTTCAACATAATTTTCAGATTTCCGATTTCCGAGAAAATTCTGCATCACAGATACGAAAGCTGTCCAAGCCTTTAGTTCTGACTCAGTCATAGAATTTCTAAATTGAGTATCATTCGTAAGTTGTCTAATTTGAGGGCCATCAAAGATACCGGCTTTAATCTTTTCCATAGTGAGCTGAGGAAATTTTTGCCAAATGTAAGAAAAGTAGTTCCCATTTTTATCTAGTGATTTTACAAACTGTTTCATGATGCCCAGTTTTATGTGTAATGGTGGAAGGATAATTTTGTCACGAGATACTAATGAATTGTGGACTATATTGTGCTTTCCAGGCTCCATATTTGCTCTCAAGGGCCAGTTTTTTCTTACCCAATGTTCTTGTTTAGCTCTACTGTCCCAAAGACATATAAAACAGGGAAACTTGGTGTAACCACTTTGTTGACCGAGAAGAATGTTGACCATTTTTAAATCGACACAAATTAGCCACTTATGGTCATTGTATTTTATTTTGTTCAAGACTAGCGAAATGTTACAATATTCCTCCTTTAACTTTGTACTGTGGGCAATAGGTACCCCAGCATATTTATTTCCATTATGTAATAGAATACATTTTAGGCTACGTTTTGAGCTGTCAATGAATAAACGCCAGTCATTTGGTTCGTATTGCTTCAAGCCCATTTTTATCAACAATTTTTTGATATCTGAACAAAAGGTAATGCCATCTTCTTCGGAAAAATAACACCGTAATTCTGTATATCTTTCACGATAAAAACTTATTTTAGTATCCGAGGATAGCAAATTTTTTTCTTTTAGTCTTGATGCTAACAATTCTGAAGCTTGTTTAGAAAGATTTAAATCTCTTACAAGATCATCTAACTCATTTTGGGAAAAGCATTTTGGCTCATTAGACATAGCTTCAAAATCAGGATCATTTTGTGATGAGCTTGGTCCTTCAATGTCTTGCTCTAATGGTTCAGATATATTTTTAAGCTTTGAAGAGTGAGGTGAACGCTGCACTGGACGTTGAACACAACTAGTACTTGGGTATTGCCATTTAGCTCGATTTTTAGTGTTTAAACCGTTTATGTTCACACTACAAAAATAACAGTCTATGAGATGATTTTGTGGTTCTCGCCAAATAGTCGGTGTTCCAAATTTAAAGGCACTTCTTTTACCACTTTTCCATAATCTTAAATATTCCACACACGATTTACAAACACAATTGGGAGCCCAAGACTTCTCATTTTTATCCAAGAGCATCCCAAAATACTCAAAATAGGTATTTTTCACCAACTCTGATATAACTTTTCTACTATTGTTAAACACATATTCTCCGCATATATAGCAAAAATGATCTGGATTGTTTAAACAACGTCTCCTTGAACTACTCATGACGCAAAAACTAGAGAAACTAATTTTAACACAGTAAAATATGCCTGTTATCGATTAATATATATGATATAAATTAATATAAATGATGAAATCAAAAACAAAGTAACTCGAGCTGCTCAAAAAATTTTGAGGGTAGATTTGACAAAAACAAGTGATGAGTGAACAATATCAACCACAGGATTCGCGGCAACAGACAAAAAGTTTAATATTGTAAACCAGTGCAATCATAACATCTCAGTCAGCAGCGAGTTCAACTGAATATATGAAATAAATCTGGCTAATAAAAGAAGAAGTTAATTTTTGGTATCTCAATTATCAAGTAGTTAATATGGGGTCCAAAAAGGGGCAATGGAATTAACTTTTTTATTGTATCGCCGTATAGTGAGTGCTTTGTCAACAAAAGTCAACTGAAGCATTTCCACATACATAACATATATGTATTGTGATCATCTATTTCACAAATTATTTTTATTTTAAAGTATATTGGAACGATGTTCCATCATCATCTGTCGAATTGGGTTTGGAGACAAATCGGTTTTGGCACTGGGCTATCTACATTTCCGTCCCGGAATATCTATACCCCACTTCTAATCTTTCCTAAGAGTCTCCTGCAAATTCGTTATTATAATCAAACGTCAGCAGTTGTCAAATGAATGTGTCATTCGGTGCCTGACATCTCAACCCTTACGAAAGTAAATTGCTTAGGTTATAAATAAAGCAATTTACGGATCTTTTATAGTTGTGACCATTTTCCATCAAATTCCAGCCAGAGGTAAATTGCCACAATGTACTAGCGTAAACGATTATGTACCACCTACTGGAAAGTCAGCAGTTTGCTCGCTTTGCATAATGCTAATCGTGCTATGTAATGTGATTGTACATACGAATATGAACATACAAATATGTTGGTATTCTCAGAAGTACACTTACAGTACATAGGAGTATGTGAATGGCTCTGGGTGTGTGTGTGTGTGTGTGTGTGTGTGTGTGTGTGGGAACGATTAGTGCGACATCATTATGAGGCTATATAAATGGAGCAAAACTGACTTTGACTTTAACGGCTTAGTGTGCAGCCAACTGTTCGACAACATTTAACGGCACTTAAGTGTGGGACACAGAAAAGTAGCTAATGAGAGTGGAAAAAAATTGCAGAAAATGAGGACGAAACCTCAACAAAAACGTTTAATATTTAAAGTTGCTTAAATTTTAACCGAGACGAAATTCACTCGCAACCAAAAGTTAAATTTAAGGCAATGAAACTTTAACAGCATAGTTTTAGCGTTCGCACACAGCTGAACTAACAACAAAGCAATTAAAGTTGAACGAAAAAAATAATAAAAATAATAAAGCAAAAACTGAACAAGAGCAACGGAAAATCAGTAATAGCTTACACATCTGATGCGTCAAGTACATACGAGTATGTACTTTGTGTAAGTAATCTATGTATGTCCATTTCTATGTGTGCATATTGCCAGAGAACTTACAACAATTGTTGTAAGTTCTCTGATATTGCCTCCCAGACGCCATTTGTTCCTACACTGAAATATCAGTTGCAAGTTAAAACAAAAGGAACGCAACGATAAAGAGCGGAAAAAATACTGCAACTGCAACTGCAACTGCACTTGAGCAACGGCGGAACAAACAAATCAACGAGCGGAAGAACAAAGGAAGCGACTGGCAACAAAGTAGTGTGTGAACACTCTTGAGAATGGGATAACAATAATTGCAGTGCAGAAGGAAAAGACGAGCTGATGATGGTGAGGATGGTGAGGATGGCTAAATACAAGCGAAACATAATGAGAAGAACGCGGATTACAAAAGACTTTCCATTTAGCTGAAGAAGTGAAGTCATGAACAAAGACTAGGCTATTGAAATTGAAACTTTTTTTAAAACTTACTTATCTTTAATACTTTATAACATTCAAGCCATAGCATAGACATATCTAAAAATGCAAGTTTTCAGACTTTACGGCGGCGATAGTGTTAATCCACAATGAGCGTGTTATAAAAACTGCATTAGTGATTTTTTTGTATTTTTCAGGAGATATTTTCCAGAAGGAAGAAAAAAACATATTATTTCAATCAGCAGAAAATATTTTGTCATCTAAAATCATAAGCCATTTAATAATATAATTTGTTTGTCCTTTTGTATTATTGGAGATAAAAGTATTTGAGTTAAAAATAAATGTGGAAATGGGGCATACAATTTTAGTCTTTTGAGTTAGCTTTTTAGTCTACCAGAGTTACTTGTTTTTTTAGTTATGCCTCGAAAAATATTACTCGAACACGGCATTCAATATTTTTCCTCGAACTTCAATATTTATTTATTTACTTATATCCAATTAATATACACAGACACTGGAGTATTAAGTACTAAACAAAATATTTAATTAATTACAATTAAAAAAATCATTTTTCAATTTAAACATAAGTACCGATTTAGTGTAAGATAAATCTAAATCTAAAAAATTTGCGAAAAAATTAAGCTCGTACTGATTTCTTTTTATTGAAGCATTAGCACCGTACACCGCTCTGTTAACACCAATACGGAAATTTTCATAATTACGAAAATTCCTGCACGGCACATTAAACTGCATTCGCTGAAGAAGAAAAGGGCAATCAACCTTGCTTGGAAACGAGATCAAAAGTAAACGAGACTGACAAGAGAGTTCTCCTATCTGATAATCATAATAAGCTTATTAATCGACAACGTGAATCGCAAGATGGAATCGGGTTGGAAAAGAAAAGAGAACGCAGAGCAAATCGAAGAAACATCTACTGGACTCTTTACAATCGTTTTATGTGAATAGCCATGATAAAGCCTCCATCATAAAAGTAGCGTATTCAAGTTTGGAATGAACGAAATAATATTTTAATTACTTAATTAAATGAGAGTAATCATTTCGTCGAAACTAATTTTCAATATATAAATGCTTAAAAAAAATTATAGGCAAAATCCTGCGTAGGCGGGGGTGTCTCCATACCGACTCCCTAAATGGCAAAGGCAATAAAGGTGAGAAAAGTTATATTTTTTGTTCCCTTCAAAATGTACTCTGTAGAGTGGCCAGTTGACTATCACCCCTATTGCGAGTGTCGACTGACAATAGAATAGACATTTGTCGATCAAGTCGATTATAATTGAATTTTGTATTGTGTAACTTGATCGACAAAAATTTGCTCTATTGTGAATGGTGAACTGAATTGACGGCTGTTTGGTTATTTATTTACATTTGTCAACTATTTCATTTACTTGCTATCTGCTCAAAGCGATATTGTAAACTTAATATTTTTGTGGTAATAAATAAATAAATGGATACTGTGGAGCTGTGGTTAAGTGACGATAGTGAAGATGAAAGTAAAAGTTTATCGGAGTTGGCGAAATTGAGAAGGAGGTTGGGAGATTCGTCTAACCCATTGGAGTTGGAGGACCAAATGTATGCCGTTTGCATGTTTTGCTTTAGGAATTTTACTAAATACATCTTTGCAGGTTTTTGAAGAATTTTCGTTTGCCAAAAGTTGCATTCATGTACCCTTTTACACTGCTGGAAAGCAAATTACAAGCAGGAGTGAGAAATACATCAATTCCCTTCATTCTCAATTGAGCGTGGGAAATGAGAGCAATATCGTGCTTGGCCAAGGTAGCGATTCTTTAGTATTGACTGAAGTGAAGAGGAGAAAAGAAAACCGAAAATTTGCTTTTTTGAGAAAAGTGGAATACCGGGCGTAGTAGGTTGCATTGACGGGACAAATGTTAAATACGTTGCCCCCAAAAAGGAGCTTCAACATCTGTACTTCACCTGAAAAGGGTATTATGGTTTAAATACTTATACTTTTTAAATCCGTCCACACCTACATAAAAAATATACATTTTTCATTCATTAGATCTATAAAAGTAATTATTTACCTTTAACCACTTTTCCCATGAACGCAGTGGTGGTCCCAAGCTATTAAGTTCAACTGCCGTGGTTTCCCATTTTGGTTTTGCCCGACTATATGCTGATTCTCCTGCATAAGTTCAACCAACCGCCCTAACTGCCTTTTATTGCTCACAACTTTTGATAAGTAATTTATCTTTATTATATATTTTTTTAACTAATAACTTACTTTTTATCCATAATTGTAAATTTTCTCACTAAACTCGAACTTGAACGACTAGAAAATGGCAGTAGAGTGATTATCGATCAAAAACTATTCAAAGTCGCTAGTGGAGCGACTAATCGACACTCACAATAGCGCCAGCGATCGATAATCGCTCAGTAGTCGTTTATCTACTGTCAGTCGACACTCGCAACAGGGGTGTATGTTTCTTATCGATTAGTAAGGTTCGTAGGTGTTTTGAAGTGTTAGATATTCAGGCAAATATGAAAGTCCATTTCCAAAATGGTGGTCCGAAACCGACCCTCCATTTCATAGTAGAAAATCGCAAACAGCAGCATGATTTTGAATTTTCAGTGAAAGGTGTGAGTAACATTCAATAACATAGAATAAACATAGAAAAAAAATTAATATCGAAAAGATGTTGACGTTTATTAAAAAACCTTTTTAAGGCTCTGTCCAGAAAATAAAAATTATTCTTTGAAATAAAGGGCACTGTAGTCAATCGCTGAAGTCTGAGCACTGTTTTCCTCCAGACGTTCAGCTGTTTCAAATCCCTCTGGTGTTTTATTTGCATTACTTCTGCGATGCAATAGTCCCAATTTCATTGCTACAACTGCTTGACGAAAAAGCTCGAGGTTTACCCTTAAATGTTCGTTCCATTTCTAAATAAACATGTGCAAAATTCGTGAGAAAAAATTGTGCATCACTTTATATTTTTCCTCAATTACGCTGACAATAAATGGTGGTCGGTTTCGGACCACCCTGACCTTTTTAGTTAACTGCTCGCTATTATCTTATGACAAAAGAAGCGATGTTATTCTAATAGCGTGCATGAAAGGAAGAACTATTTTCAAACAGAATAACTTAACGTCCGATTTTTATGCGAAGAAAAAAATACTTTTTGCTCAAATTCTGTGTGTCTCGAAAATGAAGGTCACAGGTACTGAGACAAAATAAACGTGAAAATCGTTGCGAAAAAGCAGAAGTCAAAATGGCTATCTATGTCAAAAATTCGGCCAGTCGATAGTGTTTCATAAGATAGGGGTTCTGTATAGTAAGATCGGTCGGTATGGGATCGCTCTCCCTTAAATATAAAAATCGAGTATAGCTACATACTTTTAATGTTGATCAATAAATGAAATTGCATTCCTAAAACTATATATTATTTCAATTTTAGAATAGTTTATTAATTATCTTTAAACAATTAAGGAGTAAAAAAAAATCATTTACATTTTTCAAATAATAATTTTCCAAAAACTCTCTATCAACTTTCGTCTTTATGAATATGTATCATCTGATCTGATAGTCACGTAATGTGATTTTGTCTTTTTAGACAACCGAATATAAATAAAGTCGCAGGTTTCGTGGATTCACCCACATATCTTCATATCAATGTTTTTTGCTATTCATTTGGCGAGAACAGGCCACTAGGACACGCAATTATCTGGGAGTCTCAAATTTTGTCACCTGCTAACTACATTTAGATAAATGTCCCAACCAACTTGTGGAGACATAAAAGAGCTTAGATTTTTGAGGCTTAACCGCCTCTATCGACTATGAAACAAAACTCCATCAACATCAAGACGTCTACCTCAAATTGAAGTAAAAGTTCGACCAAAAATCGAGCTATATGTTGTAAGCCTCAAATTATTATATTTGGCCTGTTGTTTCCAAAAAAAAATGTTCCTGTTCGAGGCAAAAGCAACCATAATCCCGTTTTTAGTAACCGAGTTGTAAAAGAAAACTCGAATAGCATGTAAAGCAGCAACAGAAACTCGGAAAAAAGTTGAGTCAACTCGGTAAAATATTATCCGACCTGAGGTGTAGTTTCGGGAAGTTGGTTATAAAAAAAAAAAAATATCTAACACATTTTCAGAACAAGACCAAAAAAAAAAAGTAAGTAAGTAAGTGGTAACCTAGTTCAACGTATAATTCCTGTCAATGGAATTCGTCATTGTGTATCATCAATGAAAAACACCCAAGAAAAAGTAAGTCAAATAAATGCACGAAGAATATAGTTGAATAGAAAAATCTAAATTATTAGTTAGATGAAAAATGAAAACACTTTGGTAGCATCAAAATTTTACCAGATTTATTAACACCCCCTTCAGGTAGAGCTGTCGTTTATAGCTAAGTCGAAATATCTAAGCTAGTTACTCGTATTACATAATTTAATTATATGTTTAATGTTTGTCCCGCTTTTGATTATTATTGTTTTTAAAATGAAACATTTGCGAAAAACAAAAAAGTAATATTTTTTTTTGTAAGACTATTTACATTAGGGTGCATCACTCTACTTACATACAAATACAAATAGGTACTGTTTTTTCATCAGAATTATAAAATTCATTCTATTTTAAGACATCTAAAAAAATATTTCGCAACAATACTAAGATTTATGTGAGCATTTGATTGATTTGAAACTACCTCCGTTTTTGCGGTTTTTATAATTAAAATTAGTTTTTGAAAAACTCTACCTATTTAGACTAATTATGTATTATTGAAAAGGTATTTTTTTCACCTTTATTTTTTCTTAGCAAATACCCCAATTTAAGTCTTAAATTTTTTCACACATCTTATTATTATGATTGAACAAATTTTTAAACATTTTTAAGCAGACTTTTGAACTAACAGTGTTTTATCATTTCATATAGTTTTCTTTAGCTAGCTTTTATTTTTAAAACCCTAGATTTTTTAATAAATTTTCAAATCTGTTCAACTCACGTTAATCTTGATATTTTAAAGTAAAATTTTTTGGCAGAAGTCATAGAACATAATAAATTGTATAATTCCAGTGAAAAACCCACGCCTCTTTTGTTAGCATCCCCTAATGTAAATACATATGTATATTTTTTTAAGTTGAATTGATGTTTTTTTTGAAAATAAGTTTTTTCAGTACATCAAAAAATAAAATTTAATGCTTTGTACTTTTTAAGACGTAACAAAATATGCCGGCTATTTGTTAGTAATACAGGGTGGGCCAAAAGAAACCAAGGGGTGAAAAAGTTTAATAACTTTTTCGTTTATTAATTTTTTTTTATTTTTTCTTTCAGATTATATAGACAACACTTGGAGAATTTATAATGGAGATGTTCAAAACTGAACAGAGAACCAGAACAATAGACTTTTATTATTTAAACCAGAGATCAATTATTTTAACGCAAAGAGCATATCGTCGACATTTGTTAATAAGCAGAACTGTAGGTTCTGGGGTTCTCAAAATCCAAGAGCCATTCATCAACGCCAATAGCACCCCATCAGGTGTACAGTATGGTGTGGGATAACATCTGAAAATGTCATTGGGCCTTACTTCTTCGAGAATGAAGATGGAAGTGCTGTAACCGTAAATGGAGAGCGGTATCGGTTTATGATAGAAAATTTTTTACGTCCTGCTCTTGAAAACAGACCTGGTATGTGGTTTCAGCAGGACGGAGCCACTGCCCATACTGCCCGAGACACAATGACACTTTTAAGTCAAATTTTTGGAGGGCGAATAATTTCCAGAAATTCGGAAATTATTTGGCCAGCGCGATCGCCAGATTTGACAGCACCCGAGTATTTTCTTTGGGGTTATTTGAAGCAGCGAGTGTATGTGAACAAGCCAGAGGCAATCCTTGAACTCAAGGCAAACATTGTTGCAGAAATTTGAACGCTACAGCCACAAGTTTTGAAAGATGCTATGGAAAATGCTCTAAAAAGAGCCCATCAGTGCGAAGCTGAAAACGGTGGTCATTTAAGAGACATCATTTTTCATACTTAGTGTAAAAAAAATTTCCCTTTTGTATATTACATAATCTGAAAGAAAAAAAAAAAAATTAATAAACGAAAAAGTTATTAAACTCTTACACCCCTTGGTTTCTTTTGGCCCACCCTGTATTTTAAAAATAATAATTTAGCAGTTACATCCGCTCCTTTGGACAATTTTCTGCGACGTTCGAAATATAGTAATATCAAAATATTTGATTTACTATACAAATGAACACAACCAATTTATTTAAAGCTATTATAAAAGAGCAAATATTTCTATCAGCAGCTCAAAAGTAACTAATTTAAGTGCTATTCATTTGTTAAATTCATACGAAAAACATTAAAAGATGGTCTACAATCGAAACATTTGAACTCTAATATCCATATACAATACTCGCATTGTCCTTTGTGTACGATTATCTTGTAGTTAAACAAAATTCAGTCATCCATCCATCTAACTAAGCACACAAAGGAGTAAAAAGCCAATGTTGATGTGTTAATGTGACTCTTGGGAACTATTTGTAGCCCACAATTTTTTTTGCGCCTTTTTTCCCCGCATGTAGTAAGTAAATGCGTGCCAGTGTACATATAAAACCGCTGCAGTGTTTATTTCTGTGCTAATATAATTTGTTTGCAATCAACAGTTCAAGTAAACATTCCTAAAATTAGAAAAAAATTTAGTACTATTTTGCGTATAACTGGCGAAAATGATTAGCAAGCGATTGGAGTTCACACATCAATAACCGACGTTTTCCATTTGCCAACTAACATTCTCAATTAATGGATCGTCCGTCAGCCGTTAGTTTGAACGTTCTCTTAATTTTAATTCTTCGCTTTGCACTCGTTTTTTCAAATCCAAATTGAAATCCATTGAGTTTCGTTAAGTTGTATTCTTTGAGTGTTGCTTTTGGGAGAAAGAGTTCGCTCTCGATGCCTTTTATAATAATTTCAGAGAAAGGCGAGAAAGAGAGGAAAATGTTGGCATCCAAAAGGTTGTTTAGTAAACTGCTCTTTCACAGTGGCACACTCAAAATATGTAAAGTCAAAATTGAAAAATGTGTTTAAGTAAATAAAATAAATAAGCAAAAAAAAAACATCAAAAACCTATTCTTAAAAATATTCGCATATACTTCGCTAAATCTAACGCCGAGAGCAGATATTCTAGTTAAAACTCTTCTCTAATACGTTAAAGATTATTCAATTTTGTTAACGGTTAGACAAAAGAAATAGTTTTCATAAAAAGATAATTGGTGTTGAAAAAAAAAATTTATAAAAAAAAAAAAATGTTTGCAGTTAGTTGAAAAATTCGCCTGATTGGAATTTTCCTGGAACTGAGCTTGTAGTTGAGCTAGCCAGACGAAGTTTGGATTCCTCAGATTCAGTGAGGTTGTTAAATAGGATATTATTTATCTTTTCTCTCCACATATTATCCATCTGTTTCCCCAAATTCGATTATGTCAGGAAAAAGGCGGTGAAGGAACCCAAACTAATAAACTGTCTCTATGATGGAACTCCCTTACATTAAAAGCTGAGAACAACAGATGCCCCACCGTGGTGCGGCTTATACGAAAAATAATTGAAAAGTAAAAAAAAATATTTTTTTGATGTTTAAGTAAATTATATTCAACTATCCGGAAATAAGGATAGAAATAATTATCCCAATTTTCCGCAGCTGAAAGTGGCCAACTTCAGGTTGCCAATTCAAGTTTATTTAAAAAAAACACCGAGTAGCTCCGGAAAAAGTTATAAGCTTTAAAAAGTGCCAGAAAATATCTACCGAAAATAAAAGTACGGAATTATCATAAACCGATTGCAAAATTCGTAATACTGTTACAAAGTTCCTACAGTTTCGGCGAAAAATCACACCTGTCGCGATTTTCTTCATTTTACGACTTGTCCTTTTTAAAACAGAGTTTCACTCAAAATTTCGCGTCATTTCCTAGTGTTGTAAAGGCGATTGCGTGAATCATTCACTTTATTTTGTCTATCTGACCAAAGTTTGACAGATAATTAACATAATCTGTTTTCACCGTTATATTAGCGATATACCTCTAGTTTTTGTATTCCCGTTCCATTTCTTGTATTATATTTTTTGTATTTCTTGAAATTTCTTGTCTTTCAGAGTTTGCTATAATTAATAGTAGAATGTCAGTTTTTTTTCCAAAAGAAGAATTACAGGGATTTGAAATCAATTCACCGCAAAGCTATCTACGAAACAAATAAAACGAAATTTAGAGAACTAGATGGCATTGATCGTGAACTACAATTGAATTGAATTTATTCCTTCCTTATACGACTACACAAACTGAAGACGAAATATGTCCATATTTCTACTGAATATTGTTACAAAGAATTTCTAAATTCAAAAGGCTATTCAAATAAAAACAAAAATTACAAAATTTTAGTCCCAGTTTAAAAAATTGTTCTAATTTAGAAATAACATCAAACTATCTATTTATAGACAAAACATGTTTAGCTAAAAAAATACACTTTTCTTTGAAGAAAAAAATGGGTAAAAGAGTGTGATTTTGTATATTTTGCCACTTGTTTATAAATCGGCTTTAAGGGTATAATCGTTTATACCTTAAAGCCGATTTATAAACAACATTTGATAAAAAAGGCGAGTTTCAAAAAAAGCTCTCGCGATCCACAAGAAAAATGGATTTTTATAGCAAAAACGATAACTCCGAAAAATGGAAGAAAAAATGTTTTTCAGTCAAAAGCAAAAAAAATTCGTGTCTCATTAAATCAACCAAAAAACAACATATTTAAGTTTTATTCAAATACAAAAGTATGACCTGCGCGGACCAGTTGATTTGAAATGGAAATGATCTGTAGTAAAATGCCAACTTTATATGACTATAAATTACCATTGATTTTTGACAGATTTTCAACAAAAAACAAAAAAAAAAAGTGTGTAAAATGGCAATTAAAGCACGCGTAACCCGATGCTATGAAATTTTAGCTTTACGGTATCGATTATGTAACTCAAACCCTCCAAAAACAATTTAGTTTTTTTTTATATAATTTTTTTTTATTTAACTTTATTTAAATGTAGTTTACCAAAGATATTATTTTCTTTTAAGAACTCCTAATTAATTCTCGCATTTCTATAAAAGATTCTCATAGTTTTTATGGCCATAACGATTTACAAATGTGAAGAAAACACCCATAACTGTTTAGAACAAAAATTAGAATACCCGAACAGTAGTTATTCTCTTCGCAGCAGACATGCGCAATTTATGTAATACGTAAACTTCATACGAAAACCAGCATAGAGAGAACACTGAGAGAAAATAGCTTTTAAATTTTCGAAAACCGAAGTCAGTTTACCACATATTCAGTTACTATGCCTTAAATATATAAACGTTATGTTCGAAGTTCATATTCTCGCGTAGTAGATGTGCTGGAGAGGAATGTCCGCATATATTTTGTCTGTTGCTCCAAACTTGGGGTATAGTTTAAACGAAGATAAGTGGATGCGTGTTGTTAGGAAAATGACGACAGTTTGCTAAATTCAAACTATAAATATTGCAACAGACAAATCATTTAGACAGAAAAGCGTTTATATATTTTTAGCCCTACATTAGTCACATAAACAATAATAACGAACTCACTCACATGAATGACATACGTCACCCAAATTTCCGATAATATTAATTTTTGAGTTAAAGGAAAAGTATTTTGGAAAAAAGACAACAACAGTCACGAGTGGTAGAAGTGATAGCAATTTCGGGACCACCGCATCTGCTGGGATATAAAGAAAAGTGGTAAAAAGTAACACCACCTCACCAGCTTACTGTGGTCTATTGACTACTCACTTGCCCAGCAACTCGTAGGTTGTGGGTTCAAATGCCGGTGGAGTCATGAAAAAAATATGATGAGGAGATATCTATCATTTCTACCACTCCTGACTGTTGTTGTCTTTTTTCCAAAATACTTTTCCTTAAACTGCCCTTGAGCTCAAAAATTAATATTGTAATTTATGGTAAGAACAAAATGAAATACGTAAAGGATAATACATGTTATGAATACAAATTATTTCAATATTTCATTTTTTTTTTTTCAAAATAACAAAAAAAGGATTTTAGGGTTTATAAAAGAAAATATCAAGTATAATTTGTATCATCATTTGCTTTTGACACACACTTGAGACCGCTCTCCTTGCCTCTTCCCCAGGATTATTTCGTAAAATATCTCAGAAAAAGCCAACCTTTTGTATTGGACAAACTTATGAACCCCCTTCAGCACACTGGATCTCAAAATCTAAACATGGTGGAAGTATTTGGATGCCATTTTCTGAATCAGCATACATATATGTAGATTTAAGTGTGATATAACACCAAATATACATTTTGCACCGTGTATTGAAAAATTTTTGGCAGATGAAAAATTTAATGTAGCCAAAATTCAAATTGGGCACTTTTGTTTAATTTCTTATAACTTTTACGTTTTCTGTCCGATTTAGGCGCTCTTACATATTATATTTGCGTTACAAAATTGGTTTTTAAGAAAATATGTTTCTTATTTAAATGATAAAATGAATCGAAATTAAAAATTTTCGAAAAAGCTCAAAAATGTCCTTATTTTTTACATTTATTTGCCTCTTACTCAGGATACATCTCCTGCGTCAAGAAGTTAAATATATGTTGAGAACGGCATCCATAGAAAGTTAGTTTTATTTGCCATTCTCAAGTTTTCTGGGCAATAACTGCAAAGGAACCTCAAAAACAGAATTTTAACTTATATTTCAAAACTTATTTTCATGTTCAGCGATCCAAGATTGGTCTAAAAATCATATTCTTACGAGGTGTTACTCATTTATAAAATATTTGTAAACTAGTGTACTTGATTAGCTTTTATAATATCCTTATTTTATATTAGAAGAGCAAAAGGTTAATTAGGCTATGCCATAATCAGCTGTCGCCCTAGTTGTGTGAAATTAGTGAGCGAAATTTTTAGGCGAAAGTTCCTAACGTCCTCTCTCTACTGGGCAAAAATTCGTATTCCAAGCAAAACTCAATCGTTTCTTGAGAGGTACTAAGTGAAAGAAAATGTTTTTGATCACCACTGAGCATTTATAGTAAATTATGTAATATATTCCCCACTTATTAACGCAGGGCTAAATAATTTGAATTAAATTCCTCTAAATTGAATCTGATAAAATACCAAAATTTAATAATTGTAAAATATAAATTATAGCACAGGACCACTCCTGTTGGAGGGTGAAAAACGAAGATTAAAACATTTTTGAAAAATAGGCGTGGCATAGACCACTTAAGAGAAAATAGACAAGTCTCCGAAGTGATATTATTTCTGAAACTACTCTATCAAGCTCTATCATGTTACGTACTTTATATTTCAATATATTAAGGACAATTCTGAAACTAATTGAATTCGAGGACTAACCCCACCAATTAGAAAATGAAAATGCACGATTTTTTATAAAATCATGTAGCAAATTCGCTGAGACTAAGTACCAGGAGTTTCATTTTGATTTTTATTTAAAATCAAAATTTTGAAAAATGGGACGTGGGGCGTTAAAAGAATTCGAAATTTAGGGTGTTTTTTTGAACATGTGGTTTTCAGAAATAAACAAAATGCATATGGTAATGTTACAGCCACGAAGAGAACTTTATTGTAAAGATAAGGGTTTGGCATTATATTTTAAAAATTATTTCAGGCAAGTGACCGCCGCGGCAAGCTCGAATAAATTCCAGCCAAGAGCCCAATTTTCGACCACTTTTTGCCACCCTCGCCGAATATTCTCTTCAATAGCTGTTAAATAATGATTAGTAATTGCAATCATTAGCAATTAGATTAGATCCATATTCACAATTAAAAAATTGGTTAGAAAACTTCAATTAGTTTATTTTCAATTACTAATCAATTACGATTAGGATAATTGAAAAATAATTGCAATTTTTTGCAATTAGCTGAAACTAATTGAAACTAATTGGAATATCTAATTAAATTAGTTTTTTCAATTTGTTCAATTACTTTCAACTAGATCGCAAGTTTTACTCAAACTTTTCAAACAAAATTTTGAAAAAACAAAAAAAGAGCAAATAGCAATTCTTTAAACTACTTTCATAAACATTTTATAAACATACTACTAGTTGTGTCAATATAATTTTTTTTATTGTATGATTATATTTCCTTTTTCCATATTTTCTTTATTAACTTTCCTTTACTCATTAGCAACATTTTTAGATTTTAATGTTTTATAAACAAATAAACAAATTAAATATAATACTTCAGAGCAATATCATTAACTTACATACATACATGTATGAGCAAAACTTGCGATTTAATTGAAAGTAATTGAACTAAGTGAAAAAACTAATTTAATTAGATATTTCAATTAGTTCAATTAGTTTCAATTAGTTTCAGCTAATTGCAAAAAATTGCAATTCTTTTTCAATTATTGTAATCGTAATTGAATAGTAATTGAAAAAAAAAATAATTGAAGTTTTCTAATCGATTAGGATTATTTTTAAAATTAATTCTAATGATTACTAATCCTAATTAAAATTTAACAGCTTTGTTCTCTTCCAAGGCGTCAATTGTCGCGGGCTTATCCGCGTGTACAAACAACTTCACTTAACCTCACAAGAAATAGGCCAGCGGTGTTAAATCTCACGATCTTATCCCACATTGCGAAATAATCCGCTCACCAAAAGTTTCATTCAATAAATTTATTGTTTCGTTGATTGTATGGCATGTAGCGCCGGCTTGTTGGAATCAAAGGTCGTCCACATCAACATCCTCCAATTAAGGGACGAAAAGTCATTAATAATATCTCTACAACGTTTCCCATCGACTCTAACATTATGAGCGGCTTAATTTTTGAAGGAATATGGACCAACGACCACACCAAACAGTGACTTTTTGAGAATACAACGGCGTCTCAACAATGGCTTGTGGATTATCAATACCCCAAATGCGACAATGTAAGCTTCATTGCTGAACAAAATTTTCTTGCGAACCGAACCATTATTTTGGTAATAAATTTGCAGGATTTGTAAGCGTTATTTCTGAGTTAGTAACAGACTATTACTATTACTATTATTCCAAAAAAAAAAACGTATTGGCTCATTGAAAACCACACATCTAAAAAAAAACACCCTTTAGTAATTTGCAGTTTTGAAATAATAGCTATTTTATAAACTGAATTTATTTCATACAACAAATCTGCAAATTTTCATCTGCATCTACACTGCATACGTATATATATAAATATATCCATATTAAACACATATATTATTGATTCTAATAACAAATGCAATAAATATATGAATACAACAAATTTTTAGAATTACTTGAATAAATAAAAAATATATATTACAAAAAAAATGTGGGTTTATTTAAAAGCGAAATTTTTTTTTACCTATTTAATTTTAGTTATGCAATGTAAGTATACCTGAAGCTTAACGCCAATTGGCGCACCTGATATGAATTAATTACCAAGAGCTGTTGTGATCATCTATTATAGGAACTTCATACCAAATTTTTGCCACTACTTTGGTTTTGCCGATTTAACAAACCTTATTTTTTTTACAAATGAACGGCAACGTGCCACTGTTTTTAGTATTGTGGAAATTAAATCTCCGTTTGGCGGACTTAAACAATTGGTCAAAAATATCCGGTGCTAATTTGTCTGTAAACAAAAGCACATCCTTTCATATTTGCAGAAAGCATAAATGTATTTTCCCAAGCATTTCCCTTTTTAACTCCCCAATCCCCCATACTAATAGCTTAAGAATATTAGGTATTATATTTGATAAAAGATTTACTTTCAAAGAGCATTGCGAATATTTTAGACTAAGCTTATTCTCTAGGCTTAATATTATCAAATACCTGTCATCCAAACATTATCTAGTACATATAAGAACTCTTGTCAATATAACTAAAGCATTAATATGTACTTTCTAAAATCGATTTCGGACTCACAATATATGGACACTGCGCCAAAACACACATAAAACGTCTACAAGTACCATATCATGCTGCTGCCAGGAGAAGCATTCGAGCTTTTCCCACATCTCCAACAAGAGTCATTTTAGCTGAAGCGGCATTACCAGCCATCTCGGGAAGAGTACTAAGCAACGCAATGATGCAAATTCCAAAGCTGTTCCACTGCAGAAACAAATTAATTTTTACATATATCGAAACAGAATGGCTCCAAAGAACAAACGCCAACTCAACATCAGTGATATCGCGGGTCTTAAACTTAGCCAAGAGCCTCAAAATCGTTTCCATGCCAGCGCTGTCAGCAATTCAGACGTACCCACTGTGGGTGGCACCAAGGTCTGTCTTCATCACCAACTTATTAAAGTATCCAAAAGCCTCTACCAGCCCCATTAAATACAGACAACTCTATTGTAAAGCTATTGAGCCTCTGAGGGGTAATTGGGATTTTATATTTACAGACGGATCGAAGTCCGACACCAGCACTACGTTTGCAGTGACAAACGACCATGGTGACACAATTGCCGTCGGTACTATGCCCGAGTATTGCTCGATATTTACAGCTGAAGCAGCTGCATTATTTGAAGCGGTACGGTTCGCCTCCCTCAGTGGAAATAAATATGTTGTATGCAGTGATAGTAAATCCACATTCGAATCCCTTGTTAATTACACCAACATGGATACCAGGTCATGCCGGTATTCAGGGAAACGAGAAAGCTGAGGAACGTGTCAAAGAAGCCAGCAAACAACCTTTACATATTTTCGACCATTTCATTGATAAAGATATCAAGAAACTCGTCAAAAAATATATTCAAGAAAAATTCGCAAGAGATTGGCTTGACTACCATCACGGTTACAAAAACTACTACAACTCTACTGGCAAAATGCCTATTTATCCATCGGATGCATCATGTGTCAAACTAAAAACCTTTGTCCGCCTAAAAATTGGGCACACTCTTACCACAAATACACACCTTTTAAATGGCTCAGCATTACAAGTTTGTTCCTTTTGCGGCTCCACTGAAAACACGGTTGTTCACCTTCTAGATGTATGTACGGGACTCAAACTAATAAGAACCTCGATGTTTAACAACACCAAACCATCATCATATCTCAAATAGAGCGATGCCGAAAGTATTAATATTATCTATAAATTTATCAAATTGTGCAAGATACATATTTAATCATAATTGTTTTCCTTTTTTGCTTTTATTGTTATTTATGACACAACCAATACCTATCGGCACATGCATGAGTTGCATCAATTGTTGACCCCGTGTGCGTGTGAGTATACATCTAGAGGCAGACATATGTATGTACATAAATATGTATGATGGACACATGGTTGTTGCACATACGCACGCTTGTTACACAACTTTTCAGTACGAAAGATCATGAGTACCTGCCAAAGAGAAATGCGTTTGCCAATAGGTATTGGTAGTTTGAACAGTTCTATCAATTAACTATTCCTATTTTAGCGATAAGCCGAAGGCCCTGGTAGCTAGTGCTTTAATATATAAAAGTGTAATAATTATTAATTAGTTGTTACTCTCGCAAATAAATAAATAAAAACAAAAATCTCCGTCTATAAAAAATATTTATATACATACTTCATAAACATTTCTCACTAGAAAGCTCAACCTTTTTTGTCTCCATATACTTGGTTACCTTTTTGAAATAAAACAGATGGTAACAGCAGCGTTGATTTTTAAATGTATGCTTTATCTGCAAGGGTCCACAAACAGTCAAACAACAAATTCACAAAAAATTGCATTCAGCGTTCACGCCGTTCGATGTACCACAAGCAACAACAAAATACTTTAATACTGCACTTGTTTACTGCGCTTTGAAAATATGATAGAAAAAATGGAAATTTTTAACGAAAATAAATTTTTTTGAAGTTTCCTAATGGTGGGTACCAAACTGTAGCAGTTTCAGGGTATGGAAATTTTTTACAGTTATGAAGTGAATTTTGACAAGCATTCCGAATTTTTAACAAAAGTAGAATGAAAAAGAAGTCCGAAATCATTCATCGCATCAAATCAGCTGCTTTTTAACACCACCTTGTATGAACTACCTTCGGGCCGTTTCAAATCGCCTAGTGCTGCCAAACCTATATACATATACTGAATACAACTAGACTTACCAGATGTTTGATATTGTCATTTGCCAAATGAAATGGTTGAGATTTTAGTAATTCACGCGCTACATTGTGCAGAATGTATTTAATGTTCGAAAATTTGACGCGTCGCAAGGATATAGAGATTTCACAAAGATCTAGCCTTCTAAGTTTTCTGGAAAAAAATTTATTGCTATTTAAAAAAGCAAAAGTTAAGATTGTATATTGCAAATTTTTCTGCCTGGTTTTATCGTTTTATGGATTTACTGTTATACATTGCGTATACGTAACCTCTGCCCAACACCAAATCTATATGGTTGTGTAGTAAAACTATTAAACCCTTAGTGGTTGAACCGGAATGAATATTGTCGAACATATTTCGTTTAAATTGCTATTAATAAATAAAATTTAATTAAGATATCAATAAGATAATTATTGAATGTGATTTAGAATTCCAAAATGACTACTAAATATATCGATACCAACAAAGCAACGATGACTATAACACTATCTGGTGCAGAGGAAATGCAGGTGAAAATATCAATATCGGTAAAATAAGACAAACAGCAGTATTGATAACAATAATGAAATCGATAAATATATAGAATAATTGAAGAATCAACAGTGGTAAATATGTTGATGCCATAACGAAACCAGTAAAACTTTCGCAAAAAGGCTGCCACTTCGAAAGTTATCATTGCAAATTTGCTAGCCCAATGCTATTTTTTCCGCAGTTGCTTTTTCCACTTTCTTCAACTGTCAAACTTGGCAAGGGATGGTGGAGAATCATTTCAATATACATGAACTTTTCACCATGTCGGAAGAACAGAATATCTCCAAATTTTTTTATTTATTTACAAATCTCAACAAATCTGACTACTAAATATATCGATACCAACAAAGCAACGATGACTATAACACTATCTGGTGCAGAGGAAATGCAGGTGAAAATATCAATATCGGTAAAATAAGACTAACAGCAGATTGATAACAATAATGAAATCGATAAAGATATAGAATAATTGAAGAATCGACAGTGGTAAATATGTTGATGCCATACCGAAACCAGTAAAACTTTCGAAAAAAGGCTGCCACTTCGAAGGTTTTCATTGTAAATTTGCTAGCCCAATGCTATATTTTCCGCAGTAGCTTTTTCCACTTTCTTCAACTGTCAAACTTGGCAAGGGATGGTGGAGAATCATTTCAATATACATGAACCTTTCACCATGTCGGAAGAACAGAATATCTCCAAATTTTTGTATTTATTTACAAATCTCAACTTGTCTGCTCTTTTGCAATACCATTTCTGCAAAATCTTTGCAAAAAATTACAAAAAAAATTGCATGAGACAATGACGATTGTTTACTCTAAAACTTCGTGCGAAACGGTAATACAAATTTTTTGATATACTTTTGGACATAACAAATTTTTGCCATCATCGACTAATAACTGGCATTGCAAATCGCAGAAGTGAAACTATATATTAAGTCTTCTCAAAAACGACTTATTTTTATATTTCCATGCATTCCAAAATAATTTTACTCTAACCAAATCGATAAATAAGATGGCCTCAAAGCATATATAAACCTTTTTTTTTTGTAAATATAATACTAACTAATTGCAATATTATTATCTTATTTCCAATTTGTGTCATTAGCAATTTCAAAAGCTTCGATGCTTAGAAATTTGAGCATAAAAGCAGCATGCATAGAAGGATTAAGCAAACTTTTCATACTGGCTTAGATATAATTTATCATAGAAAAATATATAATTTTCCTCTCTAATTAGAAATTCAAAATATTCGCAGAACAGAAGAAGGAATCATATTCCTCTTTATCACTTCTAACTAATCCATTATGAGCTTTTCATAAAAACAAAATTTCCAATCAAGAATCAATTTTGTTTTGTAAATATTTTAAGAAAGCCAAAAATCAGAATATGTACATTTATGGCCACCAATTCCATTAATTGGTATTTCTTTGATACACGAGTAGTCAAGTAAGTCAAAGTGTACATGGAAGCAACATGTTAAGAGTAAATCTTTTACCCATCGCATGTTGCAGTAAATGTATGCATTATGTATGTATGTTGGTGTGCATACCACGAGGAAGTTGAAAAATACAGCCAACAATTTATTACTCCTCGGTAAAAGCATCATCACATCATGTGGGGCAGAGGATGACAGCCAACGAATTTTTTTTTTCGAAATATTTGCATTTACTGCATTGGCAATGCGTGTGCAATGGGATTAGGTGTATATATATATACATATATTTATACATATGTACCATCAAAGGAAGAGTAAATATCCAAGCATTATCCTTTAGCTTTCTGACTTAAAGTAAAGGTGAAAAAGAAGAAACAGTCGACAAGCAAAAAATGGAAACAAGCTGTGGAGTAAAATTCGAATAATATTCGTACGCTTTCGTTTTATTTTAAACAAGTATTCGTAAGTGTGCATGTGACTCTGTACTACAACTTGAAAAAATTTAAGTTGGGAAGAGAAGAAATTGAAAATGAAGAAGGCATGTTGTTTTACTATATTAATGATATTACGAGTATACAGGAAAGTCACTATCGATAAACGTAAGTTGTAATACAAAATATTTTAATGAATATTCTCTTATTAGTACGCGCACTTCATAACAAAAATTTATTAATTTCTGAGAAACACCGATTTCACTAATATATAAAAACCAATACACTTGTACCGGAGTGCTCGAGCAGGGATTTAAAGTCATGTGTCGATTCTACAATGAAATAGAGAGTTAAATACGGGAGTAGTAGTGGTAGTAGCCGTTAATAATAAGAAGTTGTAGTAATACTTGTGGTATAGTAATCAGTAGTAGTAGCATATTAAAAATAGTAGTGGTAATTAGAAGTAGTATTAGTAAAAAATAGTAGTGGAGAGTTGTAAAAATAGTGGTAGTAATTAAAAGTAGCATTAGTAAAAATAGTAGCACTAATAATAGTTGCATTAGTAAAAATAGTAGTAGCGTTATAAAAAATAAAAGTAGTAATAAGTAGAAGCATTTGTACAAAAAAAGTAGAACTTACATTAAATTGTAGTTGTAATTAGTTGTAAGATTACTAAAAATAATAGTAGTATTAGTTAAAAATATTAGTATAAATTTATAAAAATAGTGGTAGTAATTAGTAGTAGCATTAATACAAATAGTAGTAGTAATAGTAGTAGCATTAATAAAAATAGTAATAGAAGTTAGTACAAATAGTAGTGGCATTAGAAAAATAGTAGTAACGTTATTAAAAACAATAGTAGTCATTAGTAGTAGCATTAGTACAAAAATAGTTGCACTTAGTAAAAATAGTAGTAGTGTTATTAAAAATAAAAGTAGTAATAAGTAGAAGCATTTGTACAAAAAAAGTAGAACTTACTTTAAATTGTAGTTGTAATTAGTAGTAGCATTACTAAAAATAGTACTAGTAATTAGTTGTAAGATTACTAAAAATAGTAGTAGTATCAGTACAAAATAGTAGTATAAATTTATAAAAATAGTGGTAGTAATTAGTAGTAGCATTAATACTAATAGTAGTAGTAATAGTAGTACCATTAGTAAAAATAGTAATAGAAGTTAGTACAAATAGTAGTGGCATTAGAAAAATAGTAGTAACGTTATTAAAAACAATAGTAGTCATTAGTAGTGGCATTAGTACAAAAATAGTAGCACTTAGTAAAAATAGTAGTAATAATTAGTAGTAGGTTAGTAAAAAATAGTAGTAGAAGTTAGTAAACAGAGTAGTAGCCTTATTAAAAATAATATTAATACTTAGTAGTAGCATTAGTAGAACTTTGCAAAAATAGCATTACTTATCAGTACTGCCGTTAATAAAAGCACTAGTAGTAATTAGTAAAAATAGTAGCAGAAATAAATAAAAATAGGTAAAATAATTAGTAGTAGCATTAGTAGAAATAATAGTAGTGATAGTAGTAGTAGTTAGTGGTGGTAGTAGAAGTTACAGTTGTTGCAGTTGAGTAATTGGAGAAGTAGTTGTAATACTAGTCAATATAAGTAGTTAGTAGCAGTAGTAGAAGTAGTAGTAATTAGTAGTTTTAGTGGTAATAGCTATTAGCAGTAGTAGTAGTAATTCTTAATAGTAGTAGAAGTAGGAGTAGTCGTACTAGTTGCGGTGAACCACTCCCGAACTACTGAAATTTCCCGAAATGGTCACGAAATATCTACTTCAAATATAGTCTCCAAACCCTCCATAACTTGTTCCCAAACTGTACTGAACTAGTGGCGAAATGGTCCCATTCGAAGCCTTAAGTCATATCTGATCCATTTAAATACTGAAAGTTTTTGGTTAATATGAGAGTTTAAAAAAAAAACTTTATAAATATTTTCTACAGTTATTAGTTTCTACAGGCTTTTGCGAAGGTTTTTTTTTATTGCTTTGGAGAGGGTTGCTATCAAATATCATGTCAAATATCTATAAACAGGTAAGCACTGTTGCTTAGCGGTTTTGATTTATGTATTTCAAGTTTTATTGTAAACGAATAACGAATAATGAACGAATAATAATAATAAAATATTAAAAAATTTGTTAGCAATGTGGAAAGATTTATATCTATATTTAAGAAAATGTTGCCACCTGTTTAAAAAGTCGAATTAAATTAAATGATACACAAGTTACATATATGAAATATTAAAATATGAATGGCAAGCGGTTATTTTCGCTTGGGAAAACGTTTACAGCTAGATATATTTTGAAGAGTTTCGAATTAAATTAAATGCTACACAAGTTATATGAAATACTAAAAATGGATGCCAAACTATTCATTTCGCTAGTAGAAGGTTTACAGGTATCTTTTGAAGCGGGTTGACACCAACTTGAAGAGGTAAATTTAATTAAGCGAAATGCGTTTTTGGCTACATATGCAATGGGTAATTAATAAATAAATATAGGCAGGACAACTTACTATGTAATAAATATAAAGAATTGATTTCAGCTCCGGAAATGTATTATAGTGAAACTTCTCAACGTTCTAGTATAAGCTTCGGAACTTATTAATACGTACAAATTTTAAGAAATTGTTTTTCAAGACAACTTCCACTGAAACAAATCTGATAAAAACTGGAAAAGGCAGAACTAACCTTGCGATGTTGATATCATCAGTTTAATTCTGAAGCTCGAATTATCTTTTTCAACATAATGTTATAGAAGTCACGCGAAAGAGAGTCACACTGCCCGAAGCCTCGTTCAGTTTAAAATGGCTCGGAGAGGTCCTTCCCAATTCTGACTGGCCTGGTGGTGTTACTCAACGACATTTTACATAGCCGTATTAGTTTTGCAGTAATACCAAATTCAACATGATGTGTGCCGATGCTTTTCTCACGAATCTTTTTCAATATTTGGCTTATCGTCTATATCTGCTCGATGGTAGACTGGCCAGGTCTATAGCCACACTAATAAGGTGCAATCAGTTCGTTGAAGTTTGGCTTCAGTCTTTCGCACAATTTGCTTAAAAGAACCTAATATAAAATGTTGAGGAACTGATCCCGCGGTATTTGGCGCATCTTGCAGCTTCACCCTTCTTGTGTATAGAACATAGCACACGTAAATTCCAATCGGTCGGCATGCATTTGGTCGACAATATTCTTGAAATGAGCTCGTGCGTACAAAATACCAGATTTTGTCACCATGTTTGAATGATATCTTCAGCGGCGTGGCGTTACGTAGTGAGAGGGGAATGTGCTTTCAATGCTCACGGACTCAGATTTGCTGAGAAGTGTTCTTAGGAAGCAGGTCTGCGAGCCAAGAGTGGTAAAAGAAGAGAAAGGCCTACTCTACATTGGAAAGACCATGTGGAGAAGAACTTGGGTTCACTTGTCTCTACCTGTCACTGTTATTCAACGAGACTTGCAATCACTGCAATGATTTGCAATGCATGGAGTTTAGTTTAAAAAATTCAAGTGAAATCCCTCAAGCTTTTAGTATGGGTCAAAGCACTAAACTCCACGTTCGTTACAGTCCTGCTGCTGTTCGAAGAACGTTGCATTAATCTCGGTGCTTCTTATTGGCTTCCTCTTTCCTTATATTTAGGAAATTCTGCCACTTTTCCATCTCAAAAAAAATAGCCTTTCATTATACTAGATTGATTTTCTGGTAAAACTAAATCGGAATGCACAGAAATTCGAACTGTCCGTTCTCAAGATTTCAAGTTGAATAGGCGGTCTGAAAAGTTTTATTTCAACGCCGCGCTATCTGGGCAGTTGGAATGGGTTAGGCTTTATCCCACGTCTATGCTTCATTTTTTAACTCTGTTCAGCGTGTAAAAAGGTAGTGTTGCTGAATGTGCTGTCTTATCGCTGTCGGGCTGCTGCCATCCCAATCTCCTCTATATGATTTAAATTCTGATGTAGTGACTCGTACCGCAGATAGCCCGTGTAACGCCGTGAACATGCAGTTTGTCAACGTCTTGGCGGTAATTCTATTTTAATCAAGACTATTTCCTTTTTGTCTGCATGCAAAAACAGACCCACTTTTAACAGTCAAAAGATCAAAAACTCAACTATATTTGACGTTCCATAAGATGGGACCTAGCACTCAGTGTCACACAGAAGAATACTATTTGCAAAGTAGCTCCAAATAATGTTCACAATGCAGTGGAGAACCAACATACAAAGAATCGATATCGTTAAACGCGTTTCTGATATTCAGATTTATAATACACATTATTATATTTTTTGAACATTTTATGTAAATTACTTCGAGTAAACTTTTTACAGTGATTTAAGTTGCACACCTTAATATTTTATCACTATGCAATGAAAATCTCTGCCTTTTAGCGAGCATTAGAACCGCTTAATAATATCTGGAAAAATATAAATTACAAAACTTAAGATTGCCCTATGAAAAGTTAAAAAAGTCTGCTATAGATTTTGTAGTACCCTAATATACATAAACACACACACACACACATAGAAATATCACTGGCACTTGTGGCAATTGGGACTGCTTGTGGTTGTACTAGTCGTCGTAGCATATCGAAAGCTATAAAATTTTGAAAAGCTGTGTTGAATCATGTTCAATGGCCAAGAACATGCCACCCACATGGATTAATTGGATTATTCAACGAACATAAATTCTCTTTACAACTCGCAGTTTGTGTATGTATGTAATTTTTTTTTTTTATATTGCCATTTTGTCTCCAGCGGCACTTGTAGCTCGTACCAGAACATAAATTGGTTATTTTTTCTAGTTAAATACAGCACATCTGTACAAGCAATTGATTAATATTTTTGGGGTTTTTGAGGTATGCCGGCGCAGCTGTTTTTTCTACGGAAATTGAGGAGCATACGCAATTTCTGCTACACATTTTAGCATAGATGGACGTCTGGTCTCAAATTGAGTTTAAAAATATTTTTTTTTTTTACTTTTCTGTCACTCGTTTTAATTTTATTAGAGAATATCATTTTGGTTTTTTTTTCTTCTGGCAAATATGTACATCAATTTGCATAACACAAACCCTGCCTAACTAACTAACTAACTTAAAAAAAAAAAGTAAATGACATTGCAACATAGCCACAATTTACTTTCCCTCCTCCGCCACTCGCACACTCAAAGGCATGCATTAATTTAACAACAACATTTGGCTTTTTTTCATTGGCCGCTAAACTTCAAAGCACTGCAACAATGTCCAGAAGTTACTTCAAACTAAATTTTTTCACTCTATTATTTCGCACTCTGTCTACATAGTTTTCGAAACCATCCTGCGACCGACCGTCCTACCGTTCGACCATCAACCAAACCAAAAAAAAAAAAACAAAAAACAGTTACTTTTTCAATTGCTTAGATCGGCAGCACAACAACAAACGGTAGTGAAGTTAGGCGGCGGTTTTACAATAATTCATCGTGCAAGCAAAGCTTACAGAGATGCAATGTGAAAGTGCGACTCAAAAAAAAAAAAGCAACCACTCATCTAAATACATACATGCATATATATATATATAGTAGCGATGAAATAAACAGCACTGCTTCATGTCAAATTTTCTCTCTTTTATAAAATTTTTTTTTTTCAATTTAACTCTTCATTAATTTCCAAAAACGGAGATCTCTCAAGATAACTGTACCATTTGTATTTATTTTTTCACGTTATTTTATTTTATATCTTAAAACTTTATAAGCTTATTGAACTTTGAACGTCCAAATTTAAATAAAAAAAATAACATAAAAGGAAAGTGAAAATTTAAATAAAAAAATAAAAATAAAAAATGGTAGAAATTAGTAAAGCCATATTGACGCTAACTTCGCTATACGATTCTGACGCGACTTTCGTTACGCGATGTAAAAAACCACAGCCCCTAAAGAAGTTTTACTTCAACAGTTTAAGTTTTGTTAAGGTCATTTAAGTCTAAGTGAGTTCCTACTGCGGGGACTACCACATTAACCTAAGGTCATTTATATTTTAAGAAGAAAATTGATAATTACGTTCCCAAGGTCACACAAATTCACAAATTTCCCGAAGAATTAACTACTCAAGGAAAAAAATTTTAAAATACATTAAATTGCATTCCATTGGTAAATCAACAAAAGATAAATATAGAAAAAATCGTTCGCGAAAAACCTCTGAGAGATGTAGTAAGAATGTCCAAAACTTATCCGTAATCAGGAGTGCAACCCGAAAGCATCATCTTACATTATAATTGTGAAAATTTTTGTGTGTGTTTTTCAGACTCAAACGGTTGAATGGAATTTTACAAAATTTAGCACACAAACACCCTTTATATAGTTTACCATAAAGTCGACTTTTTATAGGGAGCTGCCCCACCTGTTTCAAAGATTTCATTCCATTAAAGCAACGAATGAAATAAAATATTGCAATATGGGTATCAAACGAAAGAGGCTTAAAAAGGCTTCGTTTCTCAAATGTTTTCAAAAAAGGTTGCCACCTGTTTAAGTGCAAATTAGGTTAATTTTAACACATAAATGGCATTATACAAATATTAGTGTCATGCTACAAATTTTAAGGCAGCGTGATTTTAAAAACAATTTTGGTGAGAGTTGCCACTTGTTTAAAAAATTCATCAAAATTATAATAAGTTAGATCAAATAAATTTAATATTGCATGCAAGGCTCAATAAGTCTTAATTTCCCAAATAATTTTAAGGAAGGTTGCCACCTGTTTATTATTATACAGAAAGGAGGTGATGAATCACCAACTTACATTAAAAATAAAGGAGCACTAGTGGCACAGACTTTCGGCTCTGCATATTAGGTTAAATAAAAAATAAACCTCATCTTAAAATAATATTTTAAAAATATGAATGCCAGACAACAAATTTAGGTTATGAACAATTTCAAAATTAATTTTGGAGAGGGTTGGCAACTGTTGAAACAAATAAGTTGAATTTATAAGGAGTTAAACCAAATATTAAAATATGGGTCTCAAACTAAAACCTATTAAGTAAGCTTCATTTTGAAAATACTTTTAGAGAAGGTTGCCACCGGCTTAGTTTTAATTAAATTTAATTAAATTATTAAGTAAACGGAAGTATCACGTAATGAGATCCAAATAATGTAGGCTTAAAAAATTTAATCATGAAAATATATTTAAGGAGTATTGCCACATGTTTAAAAACATGAATTTAAGAAAGGAAAGAGTTTATAAGAAATCATGTTTGATGAGGGTTGCTACCCCTTACTGACCGCTGATGCAATTTAATAAGGCAATGTAACGGGAATTTTACTAAACTGGTGTCAAACGAAAAACATTTAAGGAGACTCTTTAGAGAATAATATTTGTTGAGTAGAAGAATTTAAATTCAACTAAATTTATAAGATAGGCGAGGTTTAGGAAAATTTAGTATCGAAAAAATTTGCAGGGGGCTCACCAAAAAAATTAAATACAATTAAATATATTTCCAAGTAAAGCCACTTTTCGTAACATAAATCCTAACAAATATTTACCTATCGTATAATAACACTACTCGACAAAAAAAATCTCCAAGAATAAAATAGGCCTTTCCTAAAGTGAAATTTTCTCCTGATTCCGAATATGACTTTCATTTTCTTGTGGCAGATCTAGTTTCCGAGATATCGGCGAAAATATGAAAATTCCCATTTTTGCAGAACACTACTTCATATAGGTACGGCAAAAATTTGCATTTTTCATTTTTTCGTTTTAAACTGTTGAATTATGCATTATACTAATTCCCATAAAAATGTCTTGCCTTCACCTCCCTCAAGTATCTTCAGTAGTTTGGCCACTATGCCAAAAAACGTTCAAAAAATGTTGAAAAAAAAAACGAAATTTTTTACACAATTTCAGATTTAACCACTTTAAAATCGGAAAAATTCTATTGACGAAAAAAAGTTAGCCCTCCTATGTTGTAGGTAATTTAACTACGAAAATTTTAAGCATACCAGCACAACAATCGGACGTGCCATTGAAACTATAGCCCCGTTAACTTGCAAGCGTCTATCCTACAATTTTTTTATAGAGAAAATTTTTATTCAAACTAGGTTTTTATTTTTTTATAACGTTTTATTATAGACATATGTTTGCACGTTAAACTGTATTCAATTGAGTAATATGAGTATAAATCAGCAATTCAGTAAAAAACAACAACGACAACAACATTAAATACATACATATCTACATCTAAAAAAGTCAAATTGAGCGATTTTACCGTGGTGGTCAATAGTGAGGGACGTGGGTACTTCTAACTACCCGTTTATAATTTTCTGGGTTTGTCTCCCGTATTATTGTCCAGCAATAATCTCCCATCATTTCTTCATTCCAAAAACCTTGGTAACGCTTTTCAAAAATCATGAGGTCTTGGTGAAACCTTTCACCCTGTTCATCACTTTCAGCATCTAGGTTTGCGGGAAAATTATCCAAATGTGAATGCAAAAAATGCATTTTGAGGGACATGTTGCATTTCATAGCACTGTAGTTTTTCAACAAGGCTTTGACCATCTTTCTATAGTTGGGATCTTTGTTGTTGCCAAGAAACCCACTAACGACTTGCTTAAAGCTGTCCCAAGCCGCTGCTTCTACTGATGATAAATGATTCGCAAAATTTTCGTCTTTCAGCAACTTTCTAATTTGCGGACCAACAAATATACCTTCTTTTAATTTGGCTTGAGTTATTTTAGGGAAAAATTTCGTTAGGTACTGGAAGGATGGCGCGTCCTTATTTAAAGCCTTTACAAAATTTTTCATTAATCCTAATTTGATGTGAAGTGCTGGCAAAATAACTCGTTCGGGATTTACTAAAGGCGGGTTTGCGATATTGAAGGCACCTGGTTCGTACTCAGCTCTTGGTGGCCAGTTTTCCTGAATATAATGGGTTTCTCTAGCACGGCTGTCCCAAAGACAGAGAAAACAGCAATATTTAGTGAAACCTCCTTGAAGTCCGAGAACTATAGCTACAACCTAGGATGTATTTCATATACTATTTATTTTAAACTGTACCACCGAAACTGCTTACCTTTAAGTCCGCACAAATTTTCCAATTAAATTGTTTATATTGAATGAGCTCAAGTAAATTTGATATGCTTAAATAAGTTTCTTTAGTATTCTCAGAATGTGCCACTGGTATTGACGGTAACGAATTTCCTTTATGGAGTAATGCTGCTTTTAAACTATGCTTTGAACTGTCTATAAACAAGCGCCAATCATCCACTTTATTTTCTAATTTTAGTGCTTCAAATAAACCTTGAACATCATTGCAGTAGCAAATATTTTCACTTTTAGTAAAAAAAGAAGAGAAAGTCTTGTGTCTATTTCGAAATTTGGAAGTACTTGTCGAAGGGCCCAGGCTGCCCCATTGCTGCAAACGAGATCCTAGAACTTCGCTATGAAATTTCGATAATTTCAAATCTCTGACCAAGTCATTAAGTTCGGCTTGTGAGACTCGATGTGGGATCTCTCCTTCTTGTCCACTTTCTGAATTATCTGCTTCGGAGTCACTTTCGCTTGAGGCTTCAAAACTTATAGGCGGTCTAGGTATGGGTAAGGTATGGTCATGTAGTTTTGGTTTTTTAGCTGATGCCACATTTGGATAACTTATTAATTTCCTCTTTTTTCTCGTTTTACCTTTAAGGTCTATCACGCAAAAATAGCACTGGTCGTGGTTAAAGGGTTCAGTCCACATCATTGGAACACCAAACTTCATGTTATGACCTTTACTCGATACCCATCTCATTAAAGTTAATCTACAGGAGGCGCAAATAAAATTAGGTGTCCAAGATTTATCGAGATTTTTTACACGGAAACCGAAATAATGAAAGTATGCATCTCTGACAGAATTAGTTATTTTCCGAGCTGAGTTTCCGAAAATATAATGTCCGCAAATAAAGCAAAAATCATCCGGATTATTTTTACATTTAAAATCTCTTTTGCAACAAGCCATTTCGTAAACACATCTACCGATATAGTATGTATAAATTTGCACTACAATTTGCAAAACAAAATTTACAACAAACAGTAGTGACAATTAAATACTTGATGTCTTTTTAAATTTATTAGACCCTAAGGTAGAGTGACCAAATGAAATGTCTCGCCAATTTTATCAGAGTAATACTAAAATTGTAGGATAGACGCTTGCAAGTTAACGGGGCTATAGTTTCAATGGCACGTCCGATTGTTGTGCTGGTATGCCTAAAATTTTCGTAGTTAAATTACCTACAACATAGGAGGGCTAACTTTTTTTCGTCAATAGAATTTTTCCGATTTTAAAGTGGTTAAATCTGAAATTGTGTAAAAAATTTCGTTTTTTTTTTCAAAATTTTTTCAACGTTTTTTGGCATAGTGGCCAAACTACTGAAGATACTTGAGGGCGAAGAAGGCAAGAAATTTTTATGGGAATTAGTATAATGCATAATTCAACAGTTAAAAACGAAAAAATGAAAAATGCAAATTTTTGCCGTACCTATATGAAGTAGTGTTCTGCAAAAATGGGAATTTTCATATTTTCGCCGATATCTCGGAAACTAGATCTGCCACAAGAAAATGGAAGTCATATTCGGAATCAGGAGAAAATTTAACTTTAGGAAAGGACTATTTTATTCTTGGAGACTAAAGTTGATCAAAATTTGTCGAGTAGTGTAATGTGAATAGTTGTTTGAGAGTATGTTCAATAGAATTGAAAAAAAAAATTGGCACATATCTATATATAAATTAACCGTTGTGTCAACAGCTGTTGGGTTTTATCCACATCGACAGTAGATGTACCCGGGTACTTCATACGTTTTGTATGGCAGATAGTTGCTTTTGATATACAAATATTAACTACTACCTGGTTTCTTGTGATTTTCTGGTTATTTTTTTTTTAATTTCTTGGAAATATTGTCTAGTTAACAAAACTTTTATCATAATTTGGAAAAAAAAATTTTTGGTACCTAAATAATCCATTTTTACCAAAAATGGGAATTGCCAAAATCCATAAAAATTTAACAATTTCCAAATTCTTTTTTAATCCTTGTAATTTGATCCCTTTTTACCAAGAAAAATAATTAACATTGAATTTTCATTCGCAGAATTCCGTTATATTTGAATTTAAAATCAACCCCTCTTGCTCATAGTGCTGTTTTTAGTACCTGCGCAGAATAATTATAACTCATAAAATATTTGTTCAATGTAAACATTTTTTTTTTGAATGTGTAGGAAAACACGTCTACTAACAGGAACAAAAGGGTATTTGGGAATATCTTGCCTACCTACCCTTGTACAACCAGTTTTGCAGGCAGAAACATGATTTTTTGCGCAGGTTTCGTTTTGAGTAGTTTTGTATGCATCGGGCATGTGCTGCAAATCGTTTTCGCATGAAAGTGACACACAAACACGTATGTGTCGTATTGTTTCGCTGGCAATTTCATGCGAAAACGATTTGCAGCACATGCCCGCATAAGTCAGTTTATGTGTATAAGTCAATTACATATTTCCAAGCTATGATACGAAGTTTCATCAAGATTGGACCAGCCGCTTGGAAGATATAGCAATATAAAGTGAACTTTGCCATTTATTTCTATATATTTGTATGAATTTTCATACAAGTACCCGGGTACATCAGCTGTCGACGCCATTCCACTAACTTGAATTTGGGCTGTATCGACTGAACTCCTGCTCCAATCTTGATGAAACTTTTCCACATGATGCAAAAGTGTATGGTTGAGGATATCATGAAATTTCAGGTCAATCGGACTAACCGTTTGGAAGATACAGCAAAATTAAAGATGCAAATGTACCCGTGGGCTCTATGATCGACACAACGGTTAATAAGCTAAATCTCATATCGATGGCGACTGGACTGATTGAGGTACGATATGGCACAAATATATAGTGCGTTATATCTTTTACCGAAGGACCAATTTGTTTAAGGGTTTGCCATCACTAAGCCAAACTAAGAAAAAATCCTAATAAGTTAAATCAGCTATTGAAATTGGGTCTTATGGAAAGAGTTTTCACAAAGCCTTATTGAAATTTGAAAATAACTTGGAGAGGTAAGCCACCGACTTTAACAGGTAAATAAAATTAGATTATTATGTTAAAGGAAATATACGGCAACTCAAACAAGAAAATGAGGCTTCTAAATAAATGTCACCATCGATTGATTACTTTGGGTATTTCTAACTATAAATTGAGTTTCACCAAACCCGAATCAAGAATGATAGATAGTAGGGATGCGCCTTCCACGCTGAGAGCAACTGATAGTGACGTAATAATAGCTGGAGAAGAAGGAGGGAAAGAAAAAATTAAAAAAAAAAGAAGAGGCAGAAGTGCAGAAGAAGCGAACAAACGGCAAAATAACTGAATTTTTTCGTCAGCGAATGGGTGGATGCTGTCTAATCGACAAAAAGAGAACTAACGGTCCGCAGAAGGCGCAATTCTTGAACCAAGCTGTTGCCAATGAAAAAAAAAGGTTTCAGCAACTAACCGTAATCGAAAATTACGAAGTAGGGGTAGATTTTGTTTTAATCGTAAAAAAATAACGAACTTTTACTAAAAATAAATTTATAGATATTATTACCTTTGGTGAAGTTATTTATTTCCTTTTTCATTATATTCGAATGCGTAACGTTAGGCCGAGTGCCATGCGAAAAAGTCAACAAATGCGGCGGCAATGTCAATTCTTGTTCTTGCTTTTCCTGTTATTATATTGGTCCGATAGTTCGAATTGATGGCATTATGGGCACGTACAAGAAAATCCTATTCAGAGTAATGCTGCCTTATGCGAAAGAGGGCATGATGCTGAAATAGAAATTTCAGCATGACAATGAACCTAAGCCTACCGCAGGGACAGTAAATTTCGATAAAAAATTTTGATGTCTTGGATAGACCAGCGTAGTCATCTGATCGCAACCCGACTGAGCACTTGTGAAACGCCGTTGGTGGCACAACTAATCGATTCGCGGTTGAGAATATGGATCAACTTTGGCTCGAAGTGGTCAGCGGTGTCAGGCCTTGGTATCATCAATGGAACGCTGATGTTATGCTGTCATACAAGATAAAGGCTTTCCAAAAAAGTATTGATTTTTTTAGATTTTTACTAATATGTATTATCCGTTTGAATATTTTTAAAGAAATTACTAAAACACGTGCAACCCGATATTTAATTTGTCCTTTCAAATACAATGTAAGTTTAATTTTTATATCTTTCCAATAAGCAAAGCAGTTGAATTTTTTTTTACCTAAATGAAATAATTAAGCAAAGTTTTTGGAAGAACTGTTTAACTTAGATTACCTGTGCTATTTATATTATCACTACTGTATTTATAAGTAAATCCATGTACCTATATATGTATGTATGTGTGTATAAATGGATGCATGTCTACACCGATCCATATACATACATATATAGTGAGTATGTTTGCTGTGGCTTTTGGCTTTTGGCCAACATTTTAGTCAACACATTTTTTGTGAATTTTATTTGCCGATTTACGTAGTATAAGCCACTTTTTTTTTTTGCTGATTTTGTGCATAAAGTTTGAAAAATTGCAGCGCTATGGGTTTTTTATAGGTGGCGGTGTTCTTTAGCGGCTGACAGTTGCAGGCGATCGCAGTGAAGCGCAGGTACTTTTGCTGCCACATACTTTCATGCATACATTTGGCCCATTTGTGTATGTATGTGTGTAGGTTCTATGAAAATCTGGTCAAGTGGTCAAAAAGCAACGCAAAGAATGCTCGAAAGGAAACACTTTCGTGATGATGAACCAAAATAAATGGTTCTGAAGTAAATACTTTTCAATTCACTTCACATAATAGCAAACTTTTAAGGACTTGCAAATAAAAATGGAAAATATCCAAAAATATAGCATATAAAAATAAGTTAGACACATGCACTTTTAATGCCGGCGGCATTCATTTTTTTCAAGAAATTTATTA
Source organism: Anomoia purmunda (assembly GCA_951828415.1). Taxonomy (NCBI): domain Eukaryota; kingdom Metazoa; phylum Arthropoda; class Insecta; order Diptera; family Tephritidae; genus Anomoia; species Anomoia purmunda. The sequence continues at coordinate 58,938,497 of OX639996.1, forward strand.
AATTCTAACATTTAAAGCAGAGTATTAAAAATGAAACGTATGAAAAGTTTAAATTTTCTTTGCGTATTTTTCAGTTGAATAGAAATGCTACTGGCAGTGTGAAAGTGAAAGTTGAAGTTTTTAGAAAAGAAGCCACTGTGCATCTTTATTTTATTTCTATTGCCAAGATTACATTACACGATTGCACGAAAATCGTGTTTTTTATATTTTTTTAAATTTTTACAAAAATGTTTTTATGAAAATTTTTTTCCTTTTTTTTTATAAAACTTTTGTCTTTAATATAATGCAAAGCATTTAGTTCAAAATTTTAAACTTTGTACAATAATTACAAAAACTCAAAAAAAAAATTTCGTCGAATTTCAAGTTTTTAAATTGAATATTTATGTAGAATGTTTCGGGTATGCCGATTTGTAGCTCATTAAAATAGCATAGCATAAAAAAGTGCAAGTATGAAATGCTTAAAAAGCGGATTGATTAAATTTTTTTTTTCTAAATTCTCATTGATTTACATTATTTTTTGTGGTAACCGTCTTGCAGATTCTATACCATCTGAAATGCACATGTTAAATGAAAACACAAAATATCCCAGAACAAAATTTTCAAAAGTCAACCGTAATTTTTAGTTGCTTATGCTAAAATTTAATGAGCAACATTCTCAAAAGTATTGTAAAAATTTCAATTAAAGATGAAAATTCTAAAGCATTTCCATAAATCTTACATCCCACATATTTTTCCTACCAACGCAATCCTGTATATCAAATTGAATAAATTACCTTTTGTAGTTACTCAAATATCGCATTTTTTTAGTTTTCGTAAATTACCGTTATAGTATAAGTGCTGCACTTGGTTACAGTAGTAGAGTTTGATGAAATTTTTTCGGAAATATGTCTCGATTCGCTCAAAATTTAGCAGTCCTACGCTCATTTTTTTTTTTTGCTCACCAATTGCTATCTTCAACCCGATCCTGCATATTAAATTTGGGCAAATTATATTTTATAGTTATTGCAATATCGCAATTTTTTGTGCAAGTCAAACCTTTATGTGGGCTTGATTATTATCATTTCAATACCAACCTTCCTTGAATTGAGGACAATATGTATAACAAGTTTCGTTGAGTTATTTACTCGAGTTATCCGATGCACGGACGGCAGGGCGGACGGGCAGACAGAGTTTGCCTAATTGATTTCGCTTTTCTTCCAGAAGATTTTGGTTATATTTATATTTTCTGCTTTAAGTTGCTACAAACAACAGTTATGTGAACAAAATTTTCGTATGCTAGGCACTAGCGCGTTCGGGTATAAAAATTGTCATCGAAAATGTTATCAATAGTTTTTGCTTATTAAGGCGCTTGATGACATATGGAGAATTTTGAAATCACATTGAAACTAAGATATTTTATACCTTACTTGGTTTTATGAAATATTTTGCTAGGATTTCCTCTACTAACGAATGTATGTATATATTGGTAGATGAGCCAAAATTTGTGAAGCGAGCCAACACTTTTCCAAAGTTCGAACATTTTTTTGTGGAATTGTTTATTTCTGGTTCGCCAACAAAATAAAAATTAGACGATTTCTAAAAGCTAACCTCTTTTAAAAGTTATAGCTATTAACTTTGCTTCGAAATCATACTCAGCAAAACATTCCTTGGCGCTGGGAAAAATTAACTTATTCTAAGGACAAAATAGCTTGAAATGGCTCTAAAGACATGGTTGCCTTAAAATAAGTAAACGATTTGACTCAGTTTGAGGAAAATACATTTCATTAGTTTGCAGTACTGGTTTCTTTGTTTTCAGGAAAAATTACGGCGGATTTTTTTATTATTTTGAAGAAATCCTATACAAGAGTAATTTTCCAAAAAGAAATTAAACATTTCCATTTTTTATTTTACTTATATTTTTGCCGATTGATTTTTATTTTTTATTGCTTTAAAATCGCATGGGCATTCATTGGTTTTAATAAAAATGCTTTGGTTTAACTAAAATCATACCGTTCATATGAAAAAGAGGATATCTTTTATATTTTATGTCAAAAAGTTCCACTATTCCATTACCAATATTAAGTAAATTTAAATCCTCAAATTAATGGCATAATGTTATCAGCATGAACCTGAACTAAAGGAAAATCTCTAATATTGAGGTGATTTTTCCTATTACTAAGTAAAACCAGTAACTCGAAAATAAGGAAATCGATTCAGTTAAAAATGATGAAATTTTCTCGCCATTATTTTGTCAAACAACTTTTTTTGTGTAATATTGTTAATAAAAATTTTTCTTGACCCAATATTGTTGTACATTTCATTGCAAATCATTTCTCTAAAAAAAAAACACAAAACTGCCCCACCACAATGAGACGAAATTTGTTAACGATTTTATCATGGCGTACAATGTTTCTACGTAGCAATCACAATTTGTTAACTCTTTGCACTGGCCTCAAGCTTATGCGAAGTGCGAGCATTTGATTTATGTAAGTAACTATATGGTTTTTTTTAAATATGTAGTTTTCAAGAAGAAATCAAAGGCATATAGTTTAATGATATGGTCAAGAATTTAGATTTATTATAAAGATAAGGGTTTGCCATTATGTTTTGAAAATGATTTCTAGCCGATAGCCGCGATTTTCGATCACTTTTTAAAGCAACAATAAACCCACAAAAGATAGTCCAGATGTTAAATCGCACGATCTTGCACTCACTAAATCTTTCCTTCAATAAACTTACTGTTTATTAACGCACCCGTTCAACCAAAAGCGAGTTTAATTTTGACACAAAATATTAGACGCAGCGGGCGAACCATTATTTTTTTTTCTGGTAATAAATTTGCACAATTTGCAAACGTTGTTCCAGAGTAAATATTTTCATTATGAAATGTCAAACCCAACTGAGTACATATAAATGAAAGCAGCTGTCAAAAAAGACCAACTCAGAAAGAATTATTGCCTCATTGAAAACCACACGGTTTCATAGTAAAACTCTCTGAAGTACAAATTTCTTCAACACTTTACTCTTTCCAAATTGGTTTTTAAGAGGTTTCTTGAACACTTTTACGTAAGAGCTATTGGGTGAAGATGTTCTTTTTTTCGCTTAGGCATATATTTTTAGCATTTTTCTACATTTTTGTAACAAGTTAGGTCGGAAAATTATAACTTTAGTAGGCCATAAAAAAATCGAGCTAACTACACACATATGTAGCTTAGGAATTTTTCGGCACTGGTTAAGGCGAATTTAAGGACTAGTTACGCACTAGTTCGGCACTATTTCGGACTAGATATTTTGAGACAATTTCAAGAGCTTTCAGTAGTTCGGAACTGGTACACCACGTCAGCTTCTACTACTTTTACTTCTATTGCTGCTACTTCTAACTACCCCCACAACTATTACTAGTTACTCGTACTAGTCTTACAACTTCTACTACTAGTACTAACTATCGGGTCTTGAAATAGGAACGCTACAAAAGTTTTTTTTAAATAAAACAAAAGCAGTTTGGGATATGAATTAAATTTTTTATTCCTGTGAAAGTACATACGATGACATTATGTATGTAGCTCGATTTCTTTTACATGGGCATCACGGACACGCTTGCAGAAATCCAGACGCTGAACCCAATTTTCGACGGTTTTCAAGCATAAATCGGCCGATACTGCTGCAATTTCACATTCGATATTCGTACGAAGTTCTTCAATCGTCGCTGGCTTGTTGGCATAGACCATAGACTTGACGTAGCCCCACAGGAAATAGTCTAACGGCGTCAAATCGCACGACCGAGGCGGCCAATTGACTGGGCCATTTCGTGAGATAACTCGTTCACCAAACTTGGTTTTCAATAAATCGATTGTGACATTCGCTGTGTGGCTTGTAGCGCCGTCCTGTTGGAACCACATATTGTTCAAGTCCATATCATCCAGTTCGTGTCAAAAATATTTGGTTATCATTGAGCGGTAGCGATTGCCATTCACAGTAATGTGCCGGTCTTGATCATCACGGAAGAAGTACGGCCCATAAGCCGCACCAAACCGTAACTTTTTCGGGATACAATGTTGACTCATGGAGTACGTGTGGATTGCTGCCTGTCCAATAACGCATATTTTGCTTATTGACGAAGCCATTCAGCCAGAAATGACTACGACCATAAATTGGACGTAGCGATCTTAAAGTTGAGGCCATTGACTCTGAATTTCCGTAGTAAATTTTAATAATTTCGACTCGTTGTTGGATCGAATATCTTTCCATGATGAAATGGCAAACTGTACTGAAGAGAAATGTCAAAAGAACGGGAAAAAATATGGCGTCGTTTGCTGTCACTATCGGTCTACTTTGTAGTGTCCCTATTGCAAGACCCTTTACTACTTTTACAACTGCTAATTACTACTGCTACTGCTACTACAAGTACAACTACTACTAGCTTCTCCTACCACTACGACTACTACTGCCACTACTACTAATTTCTACTGCTATTTTTAATAATGCTACCATTTGTACTAATGTTACTACTAATTATTAATTTTACTAACACTACTACCACAAATATTACTCTTACCACTTACTACTAACGACTACTATCACTATTACTCCCATATCTCACTCTCTATCTCTTTGTAGAATCGGCACATCTTGCTCGTGCGCTCAAGTGTGTTATTTTTTATCTTGAAACTTTGAAGTTCTGTATATAATACAAAGCGCTCTCGTACTGAAAGACGTGCTCGGTATGTTAATACTAATAATGTCAAATTTTACGATGCAAATGTCAGATTTATAAAAATATGTAAGGACTCGTAGGAAAGCCCTGGACTAGTACCGCCAAGAATCTATACCACTATATCGACATTAAAATTGCTTATGAAATTGATTATGAAAAACATTATTATGCCAACCATTTAGTATTAATAAAAGGCAGCTCCTGTTTTCTTATTGTAAGTACAGAAAAAGAAAGATTAACCTTCAAAGTAGCTCACCACATACGAACTGTTATATTATACGTACACACAAACGTTTTGTTTTTTTTCGTAAAATAGATATTCAAAAATCACTTTCACTTTTTTGCAAATTTTTCACTGTCACATTTGCATAGCTTTCTTTGTTGTCATAATAAGTAGTTAAATAATAGCTGACAGTAGAATCTAACAGGCCATATTTTTAGCAGCAAGTACTACAAAAAGTGAATACTTACTTGATAAATCTTTGAGTGCACCATCTTCACCATACCGCCGACAAATACATTTCATTCAGCGAATTATTCAGCCCGACAGTCAGGCAGTCAGTTAGTCAGTCAGTCAGCTTTGCACGTTCAATTGCAATTGCGGTTTTTACTTTCATATTTCATGCATTGCATTTCAGACGCCTTTTTTATAATGTAGATGTTTCATTTTTTTTGCTGTTGTTTTTTTTTTTTGTGGTTACACTTCCCATGTTTTTCCCTCTGCTTTATATTTCGTCGTTAAGCTGACGATGGCTTTCTGCTACCCATACTTGGTGCTAACTGTCACAATTGCCATTTTGATTTCTTGTGTATCATCAACTTCATGTCATAACTGCATTACTTCCGGAAGAGCGTGAAGAACAAAGAACAAAGAAATTTGAAGAAGAAAGTGAAATGTGGAAATGATTTGGTGGAAATGCAAAATTTGTTGATTCAACACTTAGTGTTTTGTTGTAATGCTCGAGTGTCCTTGCTGTTGTTCGATGTCGTTACTGTTTTTGCTGTTTGTGAATAAGCTGACTTCGAATGTTATGGTGTCATTAATGTTGATTGCAAAGATTTTGTTTTTTTTTTTTCATAACAGAAATGTTCGTTTGAATGGCAACCATCAGTTTTTTTTCTAGAATGCATTTGACATTGCACTGCGGCAAATTATAAATACAAAAGAATATGCAAATTTGACTGAATGCATTTCAAGGTTAATTATGCCTTGACACTTTCTTAAAAAACAGACGTTGCTTTTCATTATTCCCGAATTACTGCTACGCTGAAAACTACACTAATAATACCACCAATTCGAAGTAGATTTCCTTTTTTAATTAAAATGTTGTGGTGACTCCAATAAAGTGTCATGGTAATAAAATACACAAATATTTTAAATGAAATTTTTCTCGGAATGCCTACATTTTAAAATGTTTAGATTAGATTCATTCGTAAGAATTTTAAATAATTAGTTAAAGTTGAGACATCCTCTTCAGAACTTTAGTGTAAAAAACAGGAGAGCCTGTTAAATGTGAAATGTTTACAGTAAGCAAATAAATGCACAAAAAAAATATATATAGTAAATAAAACTAAAAAATTATTATCGTGGGTGCAACTCGTTTGAATTAAAAACATTAGCGTCAATATAAACTTTAACAGGAACGAAGTATGAGAGCACACAATATTTATTACTAATTTGGCTATTTGGTCACTCCCCTGTCTTAAATAGAATTACTTTAAAAGTAATTTAAAATATACTTTTTTACCAACTACAAGCGCGCGAAATTCTTTAGTTTTTCTTCTATGCAGCTAGCTTTATTAACATGGCGATGAACTAGGACCAAGCCAATTCTCTGACTATGCAATTGATTTCAACAACCTTCAAATATTTTAAACATAAAGAACATCAAAACTAGCATTTTCCAGTTACAATTAAATATTTTTATTTCCAATTTGAAATTACGTCTTTTTTTCAAACTATTTTAAATTCAGTCTAATTACCAACCATTTTCAAACATGTGTGCTTACAATTATTGAAAATATTTTTACTCTACTACATATATCGTGTATCAATTCTCGACAGTATTGTGAATCTCGATTTTTTGTCCAATTACATCACCTCACAGGCAAACAATTTCAAAAGATTCACGTACAGAGGATGGTAAATTTTAGTGATCTATCCTTAACGCTCGATGATGTGTTACATGGGATTCTAAAAATCAAATCCTCTTGCCAAACTGATGTTGACGGGTTTCCTCTTATCTTTTAAAGAACTGTTCTGCATTTGGGTATCCTATTTTATTAATTTTTAATACTAAGTCTCTTGAGTGTGGTGTTTTTGTCAATTTGGATTGGAAAGTTTCCTCTATCGCACCTATCTTCAAGAGTGGCAATAAGAATAACGTTTCTAATTATCGACCGATCTCTAAACTGTCGACGGTTTCAAAATTGTTTGAGTTCATTGTGAAACAGAAGTTATATTTTGCGGCCAAACATTTGATTTCGACTGAAAAATATGGCTTCATCGCTGGTAGGTCTACTGTAACAAATCTCGCAGTGTTCTCCGAATTTTGTCTGTCCGCTTTTAATAGTTGAACCCAAGTTGATGCAGTTTATACCGATTTTTCTAAAGCCTTCGATAAAGTCAGCCACTCAATTTTGGTCTCCAAATTAGCAAATCTGGGGTTTCACTCAGTTTTTCTTTCTTGGATAAAATCATATCTCCCGTCTCGCGTTTGTACAGTCGAGGTGGATGACTCTTCTTCTCGTCCTTTGCTTGCGTCCTCTGGTATACCTTCGGGGAGTATTTTAGGTCCCCTCCTCTTCACTATCTTCATAAATGATATATCCAACTATTTTAACCACTCTCAATTTCTATTATATGCTGATAATTTGAAAGTATTCACTACCATATCTAGCAATTCAGATTCGGTTAAGATCCAGTCGGATCTTGATAACGTTGCTTTCTGGTTTAGAAAAAACCAACTACATTTAAATATAAAAAAATGTTTTCATGTCTCATTCGGCAAATCTCGTTCCCTTATCCCTACTTCTTATTATATTAATGGTTTTCAGCTAAGCACAGTTGGTGAAATATGCGATCTCGGTGTGGTCTTTGATTCTAAATTTTTATTTCAAAACCATTTAAACTCCATTATTTCCAGGTCATATTCTATGCTGGCTTTCATTCGCCGATTCAGTTCAGATTTTAGTGATCCTTATACCTTGAAACTACTATTTACCTCACTTGTACGCTCTAAACTAGAATACGCTGTCTCTTCATCTGGCGGCCATATTTTGATCGCCATATAGTGAGACTCGAATGAATTCAAAAAAAGTTTGTCAGATTCAGATTCTAAACTCTAGAATAACTATACTCTCGCTCACATTGGTCTTTGATATTATACGAGGCTCGATTGACTGTCCATTCTTACTAGAACGGATCCACTTTAATATCCCTACAAGAAGTCTTCGAACCCATGATACTTTTTTCCTAGAACGAGCTAGAACTCTGTATGCCGCCAATTCTCCTGTTCAAAGAATTTTAAATGAATATAATAAAATCTTGAGTTCCACTGCACTTGATTTAGATTTACCAAAAGCTAAATTTTAGGTATTATTAAATGAAATAGTTAAGTAATTATAACTGTCTTAGCTTACTCACAATAATCTGTAAGTAACTTTTATATTTTCTAGATTATTATTTTGTAATAATAAATAAATAAATAAATAAATAAATATGTACCTTCTGAGCTCTAGCACGCATTTTTTAAATTTTTTATATGGGTGGGGTTTTGAGATGACGATAATTTTGGTTTTTTTTTTTTGGTATTGCTTAACTGTTAAGTGCGATCATTTCGTGTCTTGTTCGAAAGACATTTAATGCGCTATGAAAGGGCATACCACTGATAGGGATTGGTTAAAAAGATGCTAAGTTATTGTTGATCGATTTATGTTTCAGGATGGGTTTCGAAGATTTCAAAAACAATTCGGATGAGAGAGTAAATCTGTTTCGAGCCAGTATTACCAAGTGCATTCCAAGCGCTTCAAAACTTCATTCTTCAGCAGTGTTACGATATGGTAGTCCCCTTAGAGGGAACTCACTTGGGCATATTAAATTAGTTCATTGCGATAACACAAGTCCACTAGAAGTTAGGATGGTTAAGTACACCGTGACTGGCGAAGTGCTGCGTACCCAAAACGAAGTCTCGCAAACTGAGTAAAAAATGAAAAGATGATTCAATCTCGTTATCCTCCATACAGTTAGAGACTATATTCAACCTAACCACATGAATGCCTATCGAACAGTGTCTGATCAGAACTCCTACGAAGATCGAGAGTTGCTGCTTAGTTCGCGACTGGAGCTCATTCGAACACCTACGGTCCACCTCCGGCCAGAGGGTCTTTGCAATTCTGCATATCATAGTAGTTGCCTAGCGCTGTAGGCGGCTAGAAGCGCTTCCACTCCTACCCTGTGTGGAGTAATGAATCCGAGGGTGCACTGCTGAGCGAGGTCATCAGCCATGCAGTTTCCTGCAATGTCGCTATGGACCGGCATCTAAATCAGTCTGATATCAAAGTATTTGGAGTTCACCGGCCCCTCGCCCCCAAATGTCAACCTCTTCCCGTTCCTCCATTATCGGGATGTCAGTGAAAAAGGGACCATGAGGAGCTACAACTGGCAGACAGGAATCCAGCTATGGCTTGAGGAAGAAAGAAAGACAAGTATTGCCATGACTTCCCAATATTCAAATTTATAGAATATAAGTTAAACAATTTGGTTTGTTTTCAAATTATTATATTTTATTTATCCTACTATGTATGTAGGAGTAGCCGGTGTGATCAACTGTTAAAGCTTTTTCCTAATAACGGTATGTAAACCTCTCAGTGCTAAGGAAAAACTTCTCGCAAAAAATTTCTGCCATTCGGAGACGGCGCTAGGCTCTGGACCATTCGATTTGCGCTAGAACATCAAAACGCGGACCACAATTTGTTGGAGAACTTCGGTCAAAGAAGGAGCTATTTAAAATAAGCGTAAAATTTTGTATTATTATTATGGCTTTGGAATGATTCTGCTACGAACTTTGAATCATACCAATAGCGTAGCTGTGCAAAGGTTTGGGGGTAGTTCATACCATTTTATTCTATTATTTATAATTTTTTATTCCAAACTACTGAGAAGGCAGATATATTTTCAGATATAGATTTTCAGTCGCTAAGCATGAGAATGAGATTCATTTATTTTTCGAGACGTAGGCAAAAAGTCTGGAATCAAACTCAAGAAAAGCGAATAAAACTAACTAAACTAAAAAACACATTGAGCCCCTTATGTTGATATATTTGTGTGTCAATTGAAATAGTACTTTTTGTTTTACTGGCTTTTTAATTCAAAAACTAAGGCCATTTTCAAGATTTTTAAAAATTTTTCATTTGTATTCATGCTCTTTCGTTGATAAGTTCTGCGGAAAAAACAACAAAACAATTAAAACATTTAAAATAAAAGAATTTTAACTCGAAAATTTCAGTGTTCAAGTCGTTTAGAAAACTTAGAAGTTATGACAATTAATTTGATTAATTTATTACCAGCTTAGTTGAAAATCTGTTAAATACTGCGCATTTTTTACAGGCTTTCCCACACTTTTTCCACACAAATTATTTTTTATTTTCTGAGCAAAAAAAAAAATCAAACAAAAACGATTTTAGTTTTTAATAAAAGTTAAAACGGTTGTGGTCCCTAAAAATAATACTTAATTTTCAATACGGATATTAAAAAAAGCTTTGCATGCATAAACTTATATATCTTGTTCTGCTATTTTGATCGAATGTGCATGTGGATGACATATATTTTAAATAATCGGTTCACATAAAATGCAGTAGCAAGAACTGTGAACGGTTAATTTCTACGTTAATTTTACGATAACCATATTATTTTTTTTAAGAGCAATAATGACGTAGACAAAGAATTTAAAAATTGCATTATGTGCTATCGATGAACGCATTTTCCTTGAGGTTGATTGCGCATCTCTTGCTGAGCATACCATCAGCTGATTGTCTCTACTGCTTTTCACCACAGTCTTTGGTGAAATTTTTTTGAGACTGAATAAAAAAATCATATCAATTCGCAAAAAACGTGTCTAATTGAAAATCTAAAATTTAGCGACTTGAGATGAGGCTGAATTAAATAATACCGGCATAAAGCGCAGTGAAAAGCGGCTTGAATAAAGCTACGAGTGTGTTGAAAAATAATAATAGTGTTGAATTGTGGCGTAGCCTTGATTTTATAGTTTCCGCTTAAAAGTTTTAAAACTTTTTATATTTGCGTAACTGCCAACCATTTAAGCGAATAAACTACACTTATGTAATCGATATAATTTTTTATTTCCAGACCTCCCAGCCTTCCAACTTGTTATGTAAATGTTAAATCTATTTTATTTATATGAATGTAAAACTCAATTAATATTCAATAATTTGAAAAATAAATAGCCTTTTGTTGTTTACCACTGCACCAACTCAAATTCTTTAGTTTAGTAGCAGTCTGGTCCACTTGAAAACAAAAAATTAATAACAGCAGACAATATTGACATGAGTTGACGGGCATTGGTGTCAGCAACAGTCGCTCATCGTCACACAGAGCTGGTTGCAATAACAGCGCATTGAATAAAATACCTACGTAGTAAGCCTTTGAATTGTCCGTGTCGCGGCCATTTAGTATTGTTGCATTGATTTCCAAACAAAACACGGTACGTAAACGACTACGATGAAAACAATAAACAACCATCGTATCTCGGAGCAATCAACAACGATGGCAATCTATGTTATCATTACCTAAACATTGAATTGCAAATGATTGTGATTTGTGGCGTAAGGGTTTAACAACAATGTTTTTTTTAAATAGTTAGCTGCTAAATGAAAATGGTTTAAAATAATTGACAGTGAATTCACTCGTGTATTTGCTAAGGTTCAGAGTACGAGAAACTTCTAGTATTGGTATCAGTGTTATTTTGAAGAGTATAATCCCACTACGATCTAAGAAGGTAGCTTCTACTAAATATATAAGTTATTTGGAGGGTGGTATGCTCCAAAAATTCTGAAGAATCACTCAACATCAGGCTTTTAAGAAAGTTTCGCACCTTTGAGGATGGCATCCTTCAGATGTTGGGTCAAAACGTTAATCACTCTCTATATTATATTGATACATGACCTATAAAACGCAAACAAGCATCAAACAAAATGTTTGATAGTTCATCAGCCAACTTACGAAACCCACAGTCCACTATTTCAGCTAATCTGATTTTACCAGGATGGTTTCTTTTTTTTTAAGTTACCGGACATTTAAATAGTAAGAGTTCTTAGACTCATTCAGTTGTGATTAATTTACAAGAACAAAATTCTTCAAATTCGGCTTTTTCTCATTAATTTTACAGCAGTGGATTTCAAAATCAAGTTTCTCCAATTTCTTCGCAGACCTGCACTATGGCCTTTAGATGAAAGACTCCGGACTGCAAAGAACCTATGGTTGAGGAAACTTCAATTTGCAGACTTTTCTGGAATCTTGCTCCTGAAACCAAAACCAGAAGCCTTCGAAGATAAGAACCTCTATCAGGAATTATAACTTTGATATCCGAGTAGTTGAGAGCGGAATAGCTAAAAAAAATATTAGAACACTAAAATATGATCACCATGAGTTGCGCTATCTATTATTTTTGGGATCGCTGATCAAATTTGAAAAATTCAAAATATCATATACAATGCCGCGTACGTCCGAGCTGTATTATAAATGTGAAAGTTTTTGTGTTTGTGAGTGAGTGTGTGAGTATGTTCTATATTACATACCTTTTCAGACAAGCGGTTGGACGGAATTGTACAAAATTTAGCGCACAAATAGCACATCCCTACGTTAGAGCATAGGCTATATTATATGGAGAGTTGCGACCTCAATAGTTAATTAAATAAATAAATTAAATCACATATTGCTATAGTCCGTTATATAGGTTATCAAAAAATATAGTTTTTAAAGGAAGTTGCCACCTACTTCAATTAAAACAATAAATGAAATTAAATACTGCAATATGGGAGTCAAATAAAAGATGCTTAATAAAGCTTTGATTCCTTAATGTTTTCAAAGTGGTTGCCACCATTTCAAATAAAAAATAGCTTACATTAAAAAATAGCAGTTTACAATATGAATGCCAAACTAAAAATTTTAGGAATGCATAATTTTAAAAATAGTTTTTGGATAGCCTGGATTCGTTGCCCCCTGTTTACAAAATTAAATAAAAAATAAAAAAGGTTGCCACCTGTTTATATGCAATAATATAAGTTAATTAAAAAAATAAACGACATTTTACAATTTTAGTATCAAGCCACAAATTTTATGAAAGCGTAATTTCAAAAATTATTTTGGAGAGTGTTGCCACAAGTTTAAAAAGTTTATCAAAATTATAATAAGTTAAATCACATCCAACTACTACAATATGCAAGCTTCAATAAAGCTTCATTTCTAAAATACTTTCAAAAGAGGTTGCCACCTGTTTATATGCAATAATATAAGTTATGTAAAAAAATAAACGACATTTTAGAATTTTAGTGCCAACCCACAAATTTTATGAAAGCGTTATTTCGAAAAAAAATTGGAGAGTGATGCCACATGTTTCAAAAATGTATCAAAAGTATAATAAGTTAAATCACATCCAACTACTGTAAAATGCAAAACTCAATAAAGCTTCATTTCACAAAAACTTTCTCATAAGTTTGCAACCTGTTTGTATGCGAATTGGGTAAAATAAAGAAATAAACGACATTTTACAATATGAGTACCAAACTACAAATTTTAAGAGTGCGTAATTTCAAAAATAATTTTGAAGAGAGATGCCACTTGTTAAAGAAATTTAACGAAAGTGTTTATTCAAAAATATGCTTGATGAGGGTTGCCACCTTTTAAAGGCCATTGATTTAAATAACTGGTTTTTTTAAAACTACTATGTCAAAAATTCTTGTCAAAATATTTTAAAAGCTTATAATTCTAATTTATATAATACACTGAGCACATTAATAGTTCCAGCCGAAATTGAATCATTGAAATCAGCGATTCTTTTTTTTAATTTCGAAAAGATGGAAGCACATTATAAGAGCTTCATGCCTGTTTTTGTTTGGAAAGTCAGCTCAACAACAATTCAAGGTCGTTGTGTTATAAGTTTTATCGCAAAAGTCTTGAGTCATAACAGTTATTAGATAATAAATATTTTTCCTCAATTACAGTTAAATCCTATCGATTATTTTTTACGTTGTCCAGTAAATGTTATGCAGCATAAATATTATTTCCGTTCCGTTGGCAATAAGAAATAACTGTTATGCATGTTAATGCGTTCCAACATTTATTTGTTCCGTTCCCAATCGGTGTTATTTCCAAACTTTTATTTTTTACGTTGTTTGAAACGGTTATTGTCGAAAATTCTTATCAGACTAGTAAAAGTAAAAATCGGGTAACAACTGCTAGCAAGCAACATAAAAAATCAACGCAGGAAAATAACTCTTATTGACAAGAAAAAATATATCACCTTAACAGTTATTAGGCAACTTGTTCATTAAATTTCAAAGTTGGGGCGATGTTTCCATTTTAGTACATTCAAAATAACAGTTATTTTTTATTACTGCAATATTCAAGCAGCAAATGTTATTTTGGAAAATACCATATCACCTTATCGGACGTATATAACTTTTGCCGCATTGCCAATTGGTGGCTTCCTCCAAGATCATTTAATAATGATAATAACTTGGCATTTACCTCATTTAGCTGGATGTTTGGCCAAAATCATTTTACAATTTATAGTCACCAGCTGATTCGATATACCCACGTCCGTAAATCTGTGTGCAAAATAGTCCATCAGTTTTAGAGATATCTGACTGAAACTTGACGGAACGGAGAAGATTGGACATTGTATAGCCGAAACACAACTAGTTATTCAGATAAAAGCTTTTCCTTTATAACTCCTACACCAAATCAGCTAAGGATATGAAATGTATTCCTTATCACGAATAGAAATTATACAATGAAAATGATTATGATTGGACCGCTATAGCTCACAACTTCCATGCAACTGATTGTACAGATAGATATAAGGTTTACTTTGAGAAAGATAAAAAGTATTTGAAAATTGAATATTTTGCGTAGACAATACAGTAATTTTAATTTATACTAAAAGGTATGAAAGCACTTTTTTACTTGTTTTAGTTTATTAGAGTGGCCTTATTTGTTTTTAATAGTTTCTTACTGATGTAGTATATGGACTTACTGCTTTTTAGCTTTAGATAGGATCTTTTAGGAAAGTGATCCAGCTTTCATATTTGAAAACCGCATTTTATCACAAAATTATACAAATGACATTAAGGGAACTTGTAACAGGTGATTCATTTATTATACACATAAGTTTGAAAAAAATAAAAATAAAAAATCAGTTTTATCAGGTAATCTTTATTATAACAGAAGCATTGTCTACTCTTTTTTAAGGGTTAATTTATACAATATGTTATCCGTAATTTTGAAAACAATGTCCCAATCTTAGGTGTCAATGTTTAATGGCACGTTCAAGAATTTCGAATGGCATTTGACGAGTGACGCGAGTAATGCTGCCTTCAAATTCCTGAATCAATAAGCCCTTATTTTATTTGGTTGCAATGTCAGCTCTTGAACCTCTTCAGTTGGTTCCCCATCCCAAATACAAAATTGTTGATTAAGCCATACAATCAATTTTACCTTTAAGCTTTCTCGCAACTATCTTTTGTCAAAGTTCATCAAAATTATTATAATCATTGTTTTCGATTTGTAAGGCATTGTTATTATCAAGAGATCGTCTTCAAGAAAATAGCTCAAATTTATCCAAGGCGAATTTATAGAAGGTGATGGCGTAAGAGCAGCTGATTTGATTTTTTTTTATTCACCTACATGTATTTTGTTTTTGCTTTTGCGTATGAGCTTTCAAAAGCCGTAAAAGTAAAAACAAAATGTATTTAAATTTTGACAACTCTTACGCAGAAACAAAAACAAAATAAATAGGAATTTTGTAGTTGTATTTATAACACCACCTTGCATGGATTCGCCTTGAATTTATCGTTACAATTCAGTTGCTGGCACAAACAAAAAAATTTTGTGAACAACGAAATTCGCTTGTCAAAAATAAAATTGAAACTCATATGAAATTAAACATTTGAGGCCTGGCCAGCTGCCTAATAATTAGAAGACTATGATTGTAAAAGAAGTTTAGAATATGCAGCCCCCATGTTAGAGAAAATTGCCTAATCGGTAACGGGGAAAATTTTTTTACTTGAGGTTGTAACCAAATTTTCTTGCTAATTGAGGAAATAATTGAAATTGGCTTGGCATATGCTACATTTAAAAAAGCGACTGTACCAAAATTAAGAGAAATATTTCCTTGTTTACAAACAAAAATAAAACCTATGACGAAAAATGTGTAAATACGAGTATACAAGAAAATATATTCTTAGATCTACTAAATTTAGAAAAACGTCTTTACTAATAAAAATTTGATCTTATTTCTTTTAACTATAATCTAGTTTTACCCAGTCAAAATCCTCTTGATTATGCAAAGTTACAAAAATATATATTTCTCAAATTTTCTTAATAATAAGAAAACATTTTCCAAGTTCAAAAACAAACATCGCTTTTATTGTTTCTGCTTTGAGTTTAGTGAAAATTTCCTTTCGTGCTGAACAAAATCTTGTTCGAAACACATTCTTCGTAGGCCGACGATTTTCATAATACAGCTCAATAATTTTGTAGTCACTGTGTCAGACTAAAAATTTCCGTAATGAAATAATAAGCAATACTGAAGAAAAATACCACAACAGTTTGGCAAACACTGGCGTGATTTGTCATAAAACTCCTATTGAGAAAAATCTCTAAACGAATCACCCGATATCTATTACATACTTTACGCTCCTCCTCGTGGTTATCAACAAATCACGAATTTTCCGAGAATACCGCTATTTTAACAGTTAAACAATACACTTAAAACCGAGCGCTCTCAACCCCGACACTCTCCACAATTACGCTCAAGTAGCCGCATATTAAACAGCAGTGAGTTTGCCAAATTATTTCGCCCGTCGCTGCAATTGACAGTTATTGTTGTGGAGCTTGTCAAAATTCTGGTGTCGTACAATATGCAATAGCAGAGGCACTTAAAAGTGGGTGGCAGTTTGAGTAGAGTGCTATATACATACAACGAAAGTACACTACAACGGGTGGGAGTAATGCCTACCAATTTTGATAATAAATAATCGTAATAGCTGTCATTGCAAATGATAAATGCATATAAATAAGTTTTATTAAATACATATATAGCTGAAAACAAAATTTATGCTCGTGAATTTTACTTAACCCTTGTCAATGTACTCAATGTACCTACATACGTACATATATACAATAAATTCGAGTACAAAAGTATTACGTGCATCCACAAAAAAAAACGTATGATAAAAAAAGCGTTGGCTACAAAAAAAAAAAAATAAAAAATATTATACTCGTATTGCCGTTGTTGCCAAAGCCACCAGCGCAAGTACCGTGTATTATGTCATAAACTGTCGCATAGAAAGCTTTTCACTTGGTAAAGGCGCTGAGAATGTCGGGAAAACAATGAGACCGCAGTTGCCATTGTGCTTTCCAGCAAGCACCGGAAAATGGTGATGGTGATGCCAGTTTGCGCATGCAAAGTGACTCAAATGCAGTACAATGCGGTATTCATGCCATGCATTTGATGGGTATTGATGTTGATGCCAGCAGGTGGTATGTGACAACAACAACAATAACAACAACAACAACAACAACAACAACAGCAACAATTACAATGACAGATCCGTTTTATTCAGGTTGTTGGCATTGAAGATTGACGCATTGAATGTAAAATCTATAGGCAAAATAATGTTATCGCTATGCTGGGCATTGTTAGCTATTGAGGATGTAAGTACATACAAACATATATACATATATACATACATTGCAGAAATAAAAATACCTACAATATGCTTGCAACTTAAGTTATGTATGGGTGTATTAATTTAAGCACACAATACAATGCAACCCTGTTCCGGGAAATAGCTCTTGTATGGAACCGGCGTTAACGATTTTATTATACTAATACCAAGAATATAACAGTTACATACATACATATTCATTTTATGCGAAAAATATTGATTCATATATTTTTATTTTTTTATTTCATCATTAAGCGTTATATCTAACAGTTTATTTCTTATGTGGCCTGATGACTGTTATGTAGAATAATTATTTCTTCAGTTATAAATAAAAATTTGTTTCCCAACGTTTATCTTTTACGATGTGTATTGGAACGATTATCCGTCATCCCTTGTCAAGTTCGGTTTTGAGACAAACCGGTTTCGGCGTTGGGTCATCTACAGTGTCATTTTTCATTCGAACTAATATCTCACTTTTGTTGACATGTACCTTCGATAACATACTGAATAGTTTCACATAATATAGAGTGTTTTTTTTAGACTGATAGAACTTTAAATTGAATTAAAACACATCAAAAATGAAGTAAGATGCAAATTTTTTTTTGATTTGAAAGACATTTTGATGACATTTAATATTTAAAAACGATTTCTGACATATGTCCGCCACGACTAGCTTTGGCGAATCGGATGCGATCAGTCCAATTTTGAATTTCCATGTTGTGGATGCGCAAAGTCCAACTTGTTGAGCACGGCGGCGAATAGACAGAGAATTCGGATCTTCTCCAACACTATCACTTACAGCACCAATATTTTCTTCTGTATGTACAGTTATTTGTCTTGTTGTTGGTTTTTCATCAAGTAGAGTCAATGTTGTTCGAAATTTATCAACAGTTTGACGAATAAGCTGCTCTGCGGCTTCAGAAGTTTCCTAAAACTAAACCCTAGTCACTTTTTGTTCCCTTCTTGATCCATCCCTTTTTTATCGACACCCAAATGGGTTATTGTAAGGGGATCGAGAACGGCGTATAATGCCATTTACCAGCTGTCGAGTGACAGCTATCCTTATCGGAAGTTCTATCAGTCTAAAGAAAAAGACCCGTTACAATATTCCTACATTATATGTATGTATAAGCAAGTACCCTATAAGAAATTCGGTAGTCGACTACGTCATTTTTCGGTTTTCAGTTAACGTCTTCTGTTGCGTATTTATTTATTTATTGTTATTAGCAGGTAATAAGGGTTTATTAACTTTTATCTAGGTACCTAAACATTGTATTTATATTATATTGCGCAAATTTTGGGTTATTTCACGGCATCTCTGGGGTGTGTTTAGGCAGGTAGAAGTCGGTTATTTTGGCCTTGTGGGAAATTTTGTGTTGGTTCTGTATTGTTTGCCATGTTAGTCTAAGGTATTTTAGTGGGTTTCAGTTCCTTTTTTTACGTCCCGTCTGTGGCTATATTGGCATTCGCAAGTCATTTTGTATACGCCTTGCCCATTAAGTGGGCCCTTTTTATTTGTGCCGGTTCGTAGGATTTGTTCTAAGTTAATTTCTGTTTTAAATGCTTTGTGAATGTTGTAGTTATGAAAAAGTTTGCCAACTTGTATATCTCTTTTCCTGTATATGTTATTGCCATCCACGCCTACCCGTCTTTCTCTTTGCTGCTTCTTTGTTTTCGCTCCATGATCCTTTCTAATTTTATTCACCAGAGCCGTTTTACTATATCTATTGTTTTCAGCTTCATTCAAGTCTATCTGCTAGTTGCCTTAGTGCTGATATTTGCTGTGTGTGGGTCTATGTGTTGTATTTTATCCTATCTGTGGCCGTTGGTTTTCTATAAAATTCATAATCAACCTTTCCTAAGATGATGTCTATCATGATTGTCAGATCCTTTTTTACTTACATAAATGGCGCTATACCGTTTATGCGATTTTGACCAAACTTCTACTACAACTTGTGGTATGCGGTTTGTTGTTGTAACACAAATTGAGGGGCCTAAAGTTTAACGCCAACTCCGAACGACGAATGTTTTTCGTGAGAGGTTATTTCATGGCAGAAATACACTCGTATGTAGGTTTATCATTGCCTGTCAAGGGACGATCACTAATAGAAAAAACTTTTGTGTAATTTTTGATGTTACTTGCCCCGGTCAGGGTTTAAGCACGGGGCCGATCGAATGAAGCGCGCACATACTACACACTCAGCTACGTCGGCCGTTAACTTCAGATAGTTTATTATTCCCTCACTTTCTCTTTTCATCGTAAATTGTATGGTTTTTAATGTTGCTTGTTGAGGTAATTTAGGATTTCTTACCCGCTGTTATAGGTTCTACGCAGATAATGCCATTTTGGTAGTGGCCAATATCCTTAGGATGCTATCCGCTCTCTTCGTTAAATAAAACTATTGTTTTCTACGTCTAATACGGTCGATTTGATATTTAACCTTAAATATATATATGTATGACTAGTTTATAAAGATTTACGTAGCATCCAGAAATGTGTTTGCACGTTGCGAGATCCGAAGAGAAAGAAAGAATTTTGTGTCTCTATACCATCCAAACTTAGATCGGGGTTGCATTTTAGATCCGTGATTGATCGATGTGTTGGCGTTGCCACAATACTCCCCCAAGACTCCTAGGAAGCGTAGCGTAGTGGAAGTCTTACTGACCTACCCAGTCTTGTTTTCTGCCCCTCTTTTGACAGCTTAAATGGTGGTGTAGTATCCAGTGGATCCTTTGGGGAATCGTCGTTGGTTGTTGACACAGGCTGCGTTGGTAGCGACTGAGCTGCATCGAGTGGTTCCTCAAATTCCCGAGAGATCAGAGCAGGTTTAACGCGATCTATTGAAACCACTACGGATTTATTGTGGATTCTAAGTTTCAAGCTTTTGGTCGCCCTTTCTATTATTTCGTAAGGACCAGTATATGGCGGTGTTAACGAAGGCTTTACTGTGTCATTTCTAACAAAAACGTGCGTTGCGATTTCCAAGGATTTAAATACAAAAGGTTTGCGTTTGTCGTGATTTGCGGTATTCACTGGCTGGATTTCCTGCATGTTATCGATTAATTTCTGAACGAATTCTGAGGGTGATGTGTTTTTGCGTCTTTCGCTCATGTCACCAGGTAGTCTAAGCGAAGAACCATAAACTAATTGCGCAGGTGTGGCCTTAATATCTGGCTTGTATACTGATCGTAGACCAAGCAGAACTAATGGCAGTTGATATGACCAGTTGGATGAGTTGGAACACATTAATGAGGCTTTAAGTGTGCGGTGGAACCTTTCGATCAGGCCGTTTGATTGAGGATGGTAGGCTGTTGTCCGTAAGTGCGTTATGCCCAACGCACGCGACAGTTCTCGGAAGAGCGTCGACTCGAACTGCCTGCCCTGGTCCGTCGTAATTCTCAAGGGTACACCAAAGTGTTTAATCCATCCATTAAGAAGTGCGAGAGCTACTGTATCTGCGTTTATGTCCATTAAGGGAATCGCTTCAGGCCAACGAGAAAAGCGATCTATTATGGTTAAGCAATATTTGTAACCATTCGATGGTGGAAGCGGACCGATGAGATCGATATTTATGTGATCGAAGCGCTGCGATGGTAAGCTGTATTTTTCCAATGGCGAAACTACGTGTCTACCCACCTTCGAGCGTTGACATGGTATGCAATGCGAGACAAATTTACCAACATCTGCATCCATGCTTCCCCAAACGAAGTGCTGTTTTACTAGTTGGGCTGTTGCTTTTTTACCTGGGTGAGCCATGTTATGAAATTTCGCGATCACTAATCTTCGTTGCTGCTGGGGTACGTAGGGGCGTGCCTGCTCTCCGGAAACGTCGCACATGATGGATGTGTCTGTCGAAGGCAACGTTATTCTTTTTATCGTAAGCGAAGTTTTGTTTGATTTTAGCAGCTCCTGTAGTTCCTCACATGTTCTTTGTTGTTTGGCCATTTCTGCGTAGTCTATTGCCTCAACCGCGGTAATATCGAGAGCATTGATGCGTGATAGCGTATCTGCGGTGATGTTAGTTGCTCCCGCGACATGTACTATATGTGTTGAAAATTGTCCTATGAAATCCAAGTGTCGGATCTGTCGAGGAGATGCGTTGTCTTTGTTCTGGGTAAATGCGAACGTGAGGGGCTTATGATCTGTTGCAATAGTAAATTCCCTGCCTTCCAACGAGTGCCTGAAATACTTGATGGCGGTGTAAATTGCAAGGAGCTCGCGATCATAAGTGCTGTACTTGCGTTGCGCTGGCGAAAATTTCCTGGAGAAGAAGGCGATCGGTTGTGGCTCGCCGTCAATTATTTGGTGGATTACTGCACCCATTGCGCTGTCGCTGGCGTCTGTGCATAGCATAATGCTAGCTAGTGGGGCTGGATGCGCTAACAACGTGGCGTTGGCTAGATTGTCTTTGCACTTTTGAAAGTGATATATGGACCCGTCGTCCCAAATAAGGGGTGTTTTGTCTTTTTTCTTATTGCCCGCTATGAGTGCGTTGAGATGTTGCTGGTGATTCATTGCGTGTGGAATGAACCGCCGATAAAAATTTATCATAGCCAAAAAACGTTTTAGCTCAAATGCGAATTTTGGTAGGGGGAACTCCCGAATGGCCTTAATTTTTTCTGGTAAAGGGCTGATGCCTTCTGCTGTTACCAAATGGCCTAAAAATTCGATTTGTGGTGCCCCGAAAACACATTTCGAAGTATTGATCGTTAAGCGGTGTTGCCGTAAACGTTCGAAAACTAAACGTAGATGCGCATTGTGTTCTTTTTCAGTTGTAGATGCTATGCAAATGTCATCAACATAACAAAAAACAAAGTCGAGTCCTCGGAGTGCTTCATGCATATACCTTTGAAATGTCTGCGCGGCATTTCGCAAACCGAATGGCATACGCAAGAACTCGAAAAGTCCAAAAGGTGTGGTGACTGCTGTCTTCGGTATGTCTTCGTCAGCGACTGGGATTTGATAGTACCCTCGATACAAATCGACTTTAGAAAAACATCTTTTGCCGTATAGGAAGCATGTAAAGTCCTGGACATGAGGCAGAGGGTACCTGTCAGGAAGAGTTTGTGCGTTGAGTGCCCTGTAATCACCACAGGGTCTCCAGGTATTGTCAGCTTTTCGAACAACATGCAATGGAGAAGCGTACGGACTTTTAGATGGCCTACATACGCCAATCTTCATGAGATGTTGAAATTCTTCCTTGATTGCTTGGTACTTGTCCGGCGTTAGGTTGGCCTTCTGTTTCAATGATATGCTTGACGATATTTGTATTGTTTACTATATCAAATGATTTATTGATTTGTGTAATTACCTTAAATTCTCGTAGTAAGTCTGCGTAGGTACAGTTGGTGTCATACGTTCTTATAGAATACTGCTGCATACCCGTTGCGTGCACTGCTTTGCTTTTTATTTTCGTCAGTCCATCAATGATGGTGGAATTACGCATGTCTATCACTATGTTAAAATGTGTAAGGAAATCGGCTCCTATTATGCTGTGTTTAGTGTCAGCTGCAATAAACGTCCATTCAAAATCTCTGCGAAGTCCGAGATCCAAGTTTAGACGAACGAGACCAAATGTTGTTATCTTAGTGTTATTGGCAGCAAACAAGTGTGGTGTTGGTGCTGTCATCGATTTACGATTAACGCCTGTAGCACCAATTATCGAAATATCTGCGCCCGTGTCTATTAGAAATCGTCGTTTACTACGGCGGTCGAGTATAAAAAATCTGGTACTTTTGCTGGGGATATTCTTTGGCGTTTCTGAACCGCCGTGATGTATGCAGCTTGGCTTGCTGTTACGCTCGACAGCATTGGCTGCTGATGCTGTCGACTTTTTTAGTTTTTTGTTGCGCTAAAATTGCAAGGGGTGTCGCATCTCTTAGCTTTATCGCCAAATCGTTTGTGGTACCAACAGTCCCCTTGACGGAAGCTGGAAGATCTGCGCGGAGTACTGTTGTTGCGGCTTCTCGATCGAGGTCTACGATTACTATCTTGGTTAGATTTAAACTCGATACGAGAAAGAGATTGTTCGATGCGTTTAATTCGATCTTCAATTGAATAATTATTGTTGTTAGGTTTATCATCGAAGCTCTGCTTGTGGGGTTTGTGTGCATCATGCGTGCTGACGACGTCTACTGAGTTGACTCTTACGACGTCAATAATTTCATCAGCAATTGATGCTAGTTGCTCTAATGACATGTTAGGGTTACCCTTGTCGACGCCAGTGATGACCGCACGTGCAGAAACTGGTAACTTTTGCAGCCAGAAGTCCTTGATGAGCTGCTTGTCTGTTGTGACACCAGTTCGTTGGAGTTGGGTCAGCATGTGACTGGGTTTATTGTCACCAAGTTGTATGCCAGATGTTAGCTGCTCAAGGCGGGCTATTGGTGACACTGAAAATTTGCTTAGCACCGTTGTGCGTAAGGTCTCGTATTTATCTTTTGCTGGAGGGTTCCTTACGATGTCAAATGCTTGCTCGTGAAGGCGTTCGTCCATATACATGACAGCTATGTTGAACTTTGCGTTGTCGCGTTGATCAAGGTTCATTTTTCCAAAGTTGTTGATTCGAAAAAATGCTTCGAGCCGCGTGAACCAAGATTCGATACTTTGCAAGGAGAACCCGTTGAGCTGAGGCACTTGCACCCGAGCGGCAAAGCTATTTATGTCAGCATGTTCCGTTGTTTGTACCTTTGGCTGAGGTGCAGGAGAATTCTCTAGGATCGTGTCGTTGTGATCTTCGTTTTCGGACATTTTGGCCTACCAAAAAAATATTGCGCACAAGTTTATCTACTTCTTGTCGTCTCCAATTGCTTTTTGTACGAAATTTGCGGAACGCCTTCAGTTCCAGAAACTTCTTTGTCGCGTTCTTAACTGGGGTCACCAATTTTGGTAGTGGCCAATATCCTTAGGATGCTATCCGCTCTCTTCGTTAAATAAAACTATTGTTTTCTACGTCTAATACGGTCGATTTGATATTTAACCTTAAATATATATATGTATGACTAGTTTATAAAGATTTACGTAGCATCCAGAAATGTGTTTGCACGTTGCGAGATCCGAAGAGAAAGAAAGAATTTTGTGTCTCTATACCATCCAAACTTAGATCAGGGTTGCATTTTAGATCCGTGATTGATCGATGTGTTGGCGTTGCCACACCATCAACATACATATATCGCGTAGAATGTCACACCTAATATTGTATTTAGTTCCTCAATAGAGAGGATACCATTTTGATGTCTTTCGTGACTTTGACGTACTTCAGCTTGTCAATAAGTTCCGGTGTGTTCCGTTACTGTATAGTCGTTGGGCAGCTCTAGATTATTTTGGAGAATCGGCTTTATATATTCGGATAACCTAGAAGCAGGAACCGATTTGTTGTTTCCTATGGGCCTCATGGGAACATCCGGCTTAACCTGTTTGAAATATTCGAGTTTATTATGGCTTTTTTGATCGTTTCGTCGTTGATTTGTCGGTTTGGTCCACAGATATTATTCTATTATTCGCTCTATCTTTGTACTTTCTTTTTTCAATGAGTACTGCTGTATTGACTTTATCCGCTTTCGTCGCAATTACATTGTTGTTGTTAAGTTTTTACTTTAAAATTTTGATGTGTTAATTGCCTTTTTATCTATTTTATTTTTTCTTTTCGTTTTTTATTTGCTTCTCAATGATGTATCTGCCTCACCTGCGCTTGATTCTCGCTTGGTATTAGCGATATTCTAACATCAGCGTCTATGGTGGCCTGTTTCGTCCTTTTTATATTGTTGCCATCCTTAACGTTGTACATGAGTGTCTTTTCTAATATCTCTTTTTCTTCTTTATCTAACACTATGGGCGTCAAGTTCACGAATCTGGCGTGGAATTCTCGTTTGGGCGTTATGTTATTTAACCCCCATTACACTGTTAATTTGTCCAGCTTTCTGTGCAATGTTTCATATTAAAGTTCCATGACGCTTCTGATAACTTTATTTATACGATCGAAGCTGTTCATTAGTGTATTAGTTGGGATCTCTTTCGCTAGACTCAAGTAAATAGAGAGTATTTAGGCTTTTCAGTTCGTATCTGAGGAAATTTTTTTTCGGTTTTTTTATTGTTCTCCTGCTTGCTTCCGTGTTGACCTAATCGTCCTTTGTAGCAATGTTGCAATAACAGCATCATATGCTGAGTTGAATATCATATTGTTAAATTCAACTTGATGCCACGGATTTGCCTTTAGTTTCCAATCGCATCTACTCCACCTTTATATTTGTTGTAATTTAATGCCTTATTACTCTTGAGAGGACTTCAAATCTTTTCAATAGTATGATCGTTCTAAATATGGACCCTCCTCTAAGAGGCTGCTATAAATTTTTGGTGATTCAATATATGGCCGATACACTTCAGCTAACAAAAATTAATTAATTAAAGCGAACATTTCAGTGTTGGTAAAAACAGATGGTACACAGGTGTTGGGCATGTTGCACGTTCATTTGGCAACGCTTTCTTTGCCCTTGTTCATCCAAGGGTACAGAATGAATTAGCCGTATAAAATAACTCGCGCACCTCGTTCCCCCATTTCTCAATGTTAAGACCACTCGGTTATCACGTTATGTTGGATTGGACAAAGACCTCATTATCGGCCAAAGCTCGTGCAAGGACTCGTCAAAGTTATACGTCTTTCAGAGCTCCTCTCATTTTAGTCGCTTATGGTGATTTACCAGATGCCGAATGTCCAAATGGAGACTCTTCAAACGAGGATTCTCGAGATCGCTCTGGCGTAGGTTACAAATTGCTTTAAAAGCTTGGGATTCATAAAATTTTTGGGAAAACATTAAAATAAAAATTTTAAGCACACTCTGGTATGATTGGAATTAAATTAGCGCAAAATGGAAGTCAATTCAATTTGGAATTATTAGTGCTCGAAAGTTGTGTAATTATGGAAGTCGAAAACGAAAAGCAAGCGTAGTAATTCGCGGCTTCAATAAAACCAATTTGTATACAATTATTTCTATTAAACATATTTTGTCAAAATATATTTCAACTTTAACAAGACTTGCTCGTACATTCAATTCAGCCTTTACTGGAACTATTAAGTTAAGAAAGTTACAAGGTTTCAAGCTATCAACAAGCAACAGAGTTTAACTTTTTAAGGCCCGGCAAGAATAAAAAGCACTAAACTCTAGCACAATTCAAGCAAAAAATATTCCAAAAATCTTATCACAGGTACCTCCTGTTAAACAAGAATCAACAAAGGTTTATTGCATAGTCGTTATGCATTTTGCATGATAAATACGAGTACTTGTACTTAAATTTTTCTGAGAATTACTTACATCTGCACATACACACACACGCACATTGGGTTATAAGCAGTAACTGTGTAAATGTCAATATGAATGTAGGTACATATGTATATTTGACTTCTTACACTTAACATTCTTAAGTGGCACACATAAATCGGATAATCCTTTCTAACGATGTATGCTTAACTTTATATACATACAAATTAAAGTTGTACATATAAGTTTGAGGTACGTTTACGGGAATATACATACGTATCAGCTTTGTCGGTACAACATCACCCTAACTAAGCTGCTTTTTTACTGTTACTCACTTCGTGACACCATTTGGCTATGAAACCTGTTTCACTCGTTAGTGCACAACCATCTAAACTTTAACATCAGTAAGTTGTATTGAGATAAATTTCACACTACCATCAACTAAGATGTGAACAAAGTTGTAACGTCTCAGTCTCGCTTTGGTAGAGTCTCTTCAAATTTTTATTTCATCGTTTTTATTCGGCGCGATTTTCGTGGAAAGGCAATAAATCTCAAAGATATTTCCCAAACTCATATGATGAGATCACGTAATACATAAATTTTGGTATGCTCCTTCTTGTACTCACATATGTAGGTGTTGAATACTTTGCTACGAGTGCAATAATAGCCGCAAATAATGAAGAGCATTCCCAAAGGAATTTTGTTTGTATATGTCGAAGTTGAACTAAGTTTTTTTTTGTATGAGTTAAATTTAAAAAAACACAATTATAATACTAATTTCCTCAAAATTATTTTTTTACTCAGAAAATAATACATAGGTATTTTTTTAATATATTTTCTGTTTTGTATTTATATATTACTTATTTCTTGGTTAAAAAATAAAAGTAACAGTTTTTGTTTTTTTGATACTTAAAAAATTAAAATTCTTTCCAATTCAAATTAACTAATAAGAGTTTATATTCAGATTTAGGATATTAGATAGATATTTCTAATCTGAACTTCGGTCGAGCTTTACAAATATGGATAGATAGATTTTCATCGTATTAATATTTCATTATATTTGCATTTATTGAATTGTGCATATTTTTAAAATAAAAAATTAAATTAAAAAAATAATTCTTATTTTCTAAACTAAAAAAACAATCGTGCTTCAAAATGCGCGAGCCAGAAGTAAAACTTGTTTGCTTCTTTCTTAGTTGTTAGTAGTACAGCTTAGGGGCATTAGTAAAAATAGTAGCGTTAGTATAAATAGTAGTAAAAATTAATAAAAACAGTAGTGTTAATTAGAAAAAATAGTAGTAGAAATTGGTAAAAAATAGTACCAGGTTTTTTTTCAAATTCATAGTTATTTCAAATATAAATGATAGTTTGTGGTGCAAAATTATGTTTGGCCTTTACTGGTAAATCCCACTATAGTATTGTTGCGGAACGATGCACCCTATATCTGAAGATTATTATTTGCTAAATGTCATACCCTTTATCTAAGTTGTTTAATTACCTTCTTTTGTGCATATGTACATACACAGATGCGTATGTATGTATGTACGCTCATATGCATTCGTTATGTATTGAAGTAACAGTTACTCCTTTATACAGTCCACTTGATATTTAAGTTCGCTTTGTAGCGTTAACGTTATACATTTTCAGTGCACTTTAAGCAACAGCAAAATAAAGAGATCGGTTCGTCCGCCTTTAATTAAACGTGAACGGTTGTTTTTTCACTACCATAAAATACATATTTCGCCGCCGTAAGTAATTCTCGCCCTGTGTGGTTTTGTTCAGGACCATACAAAAAACTGGTCCTTCGAGCCGGATGCTCGAATTAGTGCTCGTGAATCGTTTACGGTCCGGTTATATTTGCTATTTTTAAATCGAAGACTCGAATCGCGGCAGTAAATATCTTCAACGTTATCATGGATATATTGCAGCGCAATCGAGCATGGGCAAAGCTAACAATAGATCGCGCCCATAAAGCTGCCAAGCAACCGAGCGGATCTCTTACTAGAGAAGCTCTTACGTACAGACTTGAACGTTTGGAGGCTGCTTACAATGATTTTGTGCGCACTAGTCAAGAGTTGTACGCATATTCTGGGGAAGAAAACTTTGTCGACCCTATTGAAGACGTGGAGCAAACTGAGGAAAGGCATTTTCAAACACATGCCCTCCTGCATGCCCAGCTTGCTAGCTTACCGTCTGCAAGCACAACATCTACATTCAGGGAAGATGACGTAATTGATCGCTTAGCAACGCAACAAGCATCATTTTTGGAAACGTTCACTGCTAGCCGTAGTGAGCAAAGCGTTCACCTTACAAAAATTCAATTACCCAAGTTTAACGGAAGGTACGAAGATTGGATCACCTTTCGTGATTTGTTTCTTAGCGCAGTTGGAAATAAGCCGACTTTGAGTGCTACTCAAAAGTTTCAATATTTAGTTTCATATTTAGAAGGCGATGCCTTAGCCAGCATCAAACATATTCGTATTACCGATGACAATTATGAGCAAGCATGGGATCGCTTAGTCAAGCGGTACGACCGCAAACCGCTCATCATTAGGTCACTTGTGCAATCGTTTCTGACTCTGCCCACTCTTACTTCTAACAATGCAGCAGTACTTCGCCAAGTAGTTGATGGAGCAGATCAGGTTATCAGAGGTCTGGATGCTTTAAATGTTACATCTCGTGATCCGTGGCTAATTCAACTCTTGCTTAATAAATTAGACGAAGAAACGCGAAGGAAATGGGCAGACACATGCGATAATCAGAGCGAAAGGTCGTTTAGGGAATTCATCGAGTTTCTATCTCATCGATGTGACACATTTGAAGTATGCCTTTTTCCCCGCTCAGCACATTCACGTCGTGTCGCTTTGTTGGCAAATGTGGATGATATGAAGATCAAACAATGCATCATATGCAAGGAAAATCACACGCTTTGGCAATGCGCTCAGTTCAAACAGTTATCCCTATCTTCGCGTCGGGCAGCTGTACAACAACAAAAACTATGTTTCAATTGTCTTGCGCCTTCGCATTCCGTACGTTCATGTCAATCGAAGAATAGCTGTAAAAAATGTAGATCACGCCACCACACACTTTTGCATGACGAACGACCAACCCCTTTGTCTTCTTCGCCTTCGCCCACATCTATTCAAACCAATTTGAATCAGTCAGAGCAAGTACCTGCTGTTACTACTCAATGCTTGCACATGCCAACAACAAGAGAAACAACAGCTACTATGTCATCCGTATCCACTGCTCATATGCTTCACACTTTTCTTCCAACGGTTGTCGCCGTTGTAGAGGATAAATGGAGGAATAAGGTGAACTGTCGAATATTGCTAGACTCGGGATCGACAATATCATTTGCTTCAGAAGCATTTGTACAACGCGTTGGTTTACCACGCACAAATGGTCGTGTATCAGTTTCTGGTCTATCAGCATGTCCAGCCGGTGTGACGAGAGGTCGCGTTCATTTTAGTTTAATCTCTAGATTGAACGGTACTAGCCTTGATATCAACGCGTTTGTACTAAATAAGCTAACAACACAAATTCCTGTTCAAACCGTGAATATACCGGCATCATCGTGGCAATCAATCGCGAAACTACCACTCGCTGACCCTACATTTTCTGAATCAGCACCAATTGATGTATTGATTGGCTCCGATCAGTTGTGGAGCATTCACACCGGCCAGCAAAAGAATGTTGGTCATAACATGCCGATTCTGTTGAACAGCGTGTTTGGTTGGGTGGTAGCGGGAACTTATTTTACTGAAAGCGAAGCTACGCCAACTGCTGCAACTCATCATGCAACCGTTAACATTGACGCTTTATTTCGGTCATTTATGGAAGTCGAGGACGTCAGACCTGCACCAGAAAAGATAGATTTGGCAGACCCAGCAGAGGCTCACTTCGTTCGAACTCATACTCGTCATGCTAACGGCACCTACATAGTTAAGTATCCCTTCAAGGAAAACGTCCCGGTAATTTCATCAACTTTGCCACAAGCTGTCACCCGATTACAACACATTGAGCGCCGTTTCAAACGTGATTCATCGCTAAAAACCCAATATACCAACTTTATGCGAGAGTATTTGTCACTGGGTCATATGACCCGTATTGCGCAAAATGAAGTTGACAGCCCTCCATCGAAATGTTTTTATCTGGCTCATCACACAGTTTTCAAGCTGGACAGTTCAACCACAAAATGCCGAGTTGTGTTTGATGGGTCCTGCAAGGATTCTAGTGGCTACTCACTCAACGACCGATTGCATATTGGACCACCTATTCAGCGTGATTTGTTTGGAGTGTGTGTCCGTTTTCGTCAACATCGCTACGTATTCTCAGCTGACATAGAAAAAATGTTTCGCGGCATCTTGGTAGCAGATTGTGATACCAATTTCCAACGAATTGTTTGGCGAGAAAATGAGAGTTCTGCAATGGAGCACTACAGACTTAATACGGTCACCTATGGGCTTGCTTCATCGCCATTTCTGGCAGTACGTGTTCTCAAACAATTGGCCGAAGACCATAAGGTAACTTGGCCACTCGCAGCGCATGTGATTTTGAATTATACATATGTCGATGACATAGCTACCGGTTGTGCTGAAGTAGACCAATTAATTCGGCTTAAAACTGAACTTATAGAGCTACTCAAATGTGCAAACTTCCAGCTACAAAAATGGTGTTCGAATTGCATACCTTTGCTGGACACTTTACCAAGAGAGCAGTGTGAACAAAAACCAATCATCATCGCTTCCGAACCAAACAATTTATGTGTTAAGTTACTTGGAATTAAATGGAGCCCTGACACGGACGAGTTCCACATATCAATTAAATTGCCTGAGGAGTCATGCGGCGAACCCACGAAACGCAGTGTGTTATCGACAACAGCCAAAATTTTCGATCCCCTTGGTCTGGTGTCACCAAGTGTTGTGCTTTTTAAAATTCTTTTACAAGAAACTTGGTGTCAAGGTATCGACTGGGATGATAAACTGCCACCAAGTTTGAGTGATCGCTGGAAGAAGATAATGTTCGAGTTGCATTATCTTTCCGATGTAAAGATTCCACGTCAAATAGCTCCATCTGGAGTCTCTATCGAAATCCACGGGTTTGCAGATGCCTCATCCTCGGCATACGCTGCTGCTATTTATAGCAGATGCAAACTTTCTGACAATTTGTTCGTTGTAAATTTAATTGCGGCAAAAACCCGGGTTGCCCCGTTAAAGCCTTTATCAATCCCGCGACTTGAATTAAGCGCTGCTCATTTGCTCACCAAATTGGTAACCGCCGTCTACTCCGCTCTCAATTTGCAAATTGCGGATATTTGTTGCTGGAGCGATTCTGAAATCGTCCTGCACTGGCTATCATCACCACCTCGAAGATGGACGCCCTTCGTGTGCAACCGTACTGCAGAAATACTGGATGCTTGCCCTCGCCAGCATTGGCGCCATGTGCGATCAGCTGACAATCCAGCAGATTGTGCGTCACGTGGTGTGCTTCCAACTGAATTAACTCATCACCCGCTTTGGTGGCATGGACCGCCGTGGTTATCCTTGCCTCAGAATCAATGGCCAACCTTCGGTAGCACTACTTCTTCGGATAACTCACATGTTATAAATGAACAACGCAAAACTCCTCCAGTCACGGTTCTTTGTGCTCAAGATGACCAACATGCTTTGGACAAACTTATAGCAAAATCATCAACATGGATGCGTTTGTTACGTGTTGTAGCTTACTGTCAGCGTTTTATTCGGAGATGTCGCCGAAGAGAAGCAGAACCGAAGACGCTTGCAAATGATTTGATGAGCGCCAATGACCTTAAAGTTGCTTCAAATGCCATTTTTTGCCACTCGCAGGCGAGCACGTTCAGAGAGGAGGTGTACCAGCTTCAAAAACGACAGCCATTGAAGGCGAAGTCTAATCTACTTCGCTTCACTCCCTTTTTGGACGAAGTTGGTGTTCTTCGCGTTGGAGGGCGTATCAAAAATACTTCTCTGTCAGATTCAGTAAAACATCCCATTTTGTTGTCCAAAGTTTCTAATGTTTCTCAGCTTCTTTGCAGGTACATCCATGCGAAGTACTTGCATCCCGGTGTCGACGCTACATTTTCTATTGTAAGACAAAACTACTGGATTATTGGCTGTCGTAATATCGTTCGAAAGATAGTGTTTTCTTGCAAAATTTGCTTTCTGCAACGTCGACGTACCAGTGAGCAGTTGATGGCTGACCTTCCTCCTGTACGGTTGCAACCTGCTCGCTGTTTTCAACATTGCGGTCTTGATTACGCTGGACCTGTTCAAATAAAGCTGTCTAGAACGCGTAACTCGAAGACGGGAAAGGCATGGTTCGCTCTGTTCATATGCATGTCAACAAAGGCAATACACATTGAGCTCGTAAGCGATCTTACAACAGACGCCTTTCTAGCAGCATTTCGTCGCTTTGTCTCTCGTCGCGGATTGCCGTCCGATTTATATTCCGACAATGGAACAACATTTCATGGAGCTCATCGAGTGTTAAACGAACTTCAAAAATTCGCTGCCTCGCAAGCGCACATTCGTGAAGTGTCAGCTGCATTTGCTGCTGAAGGAGTTCAGTGGCATTTTATTCCGCCATCTGCACCACATTTTGGCGGACTGTGGGAGTCGGGCATACGATCGATTAAGTTGCAGCTTCGTCGAGTGGTTGGTAACCACGTATTAACATTCGAAGAATATTGTACCATTCTCGCTCAAATTGAGGCTATCATAAATTCTCGTCCCCTGTGCGTATCATCAGATACTGAGTCAGATGCCCTAACACCCTCCCACTTTTTGATTGGAGCGCCATATACATCGGTTCCAGAACCTACACTTTTGGATGTTAATGTAAACCGTCTTCAACGTTGGCGCCACTTACAGGCAATGGTCCAAGGCTTTTGGAAACGGTGGCATGTAGAGTATGTGACGACGCTACAACCACGCAATAAATGGCAACGACAGCAGTTAAACATCGAGCCAGACGCAGTAGTTCTCCTGAAGGAGCCAAATCTACCGCCATCAAAATGGCTCATGGGCCGTGTAGTTGCAGTAACACGAGGAAACGATGGTCTAGTTCGAGTGGTAACCGTACAAACGTCTCGCGGTCAATATGTTCGGCCAATCGCGAAAATTGCTGTTTTACCGCTTACCTGAACAAATCGTTCAGCGGGGGCGGTATGTTGCGGAACGATGCACCCTATATCTGAAGATTATTATTTGCTAAATGTCATACCCTTTATCTAAGTTGTTTAATTACCTTCTTTTGTGCATATGTACATACACAGATGCGTATGTATGTATGTACGCTCATATGCATTCGTTATGTATTGAAGTAACAGCTACTCCTTTATACAGTCCACTTGATATTTAAGTTCGCTTTGTAGCGTTAACGTTATACATTTTCAGTGCACTTTAAGCAACAGCAAAATAAAGAGATCGGTTCGTCCGCCTTTAATTAAACGTGAACGGTTGTTTTTTCACTACCATAAAATACATATTTCGCCGCCGTAAGTAATTCTCGCCCTGTGTGGTTTTGTTCAGGACCAAGTATATATGCTCATCACATTTATTTCAAGATTTGATGCGTCGTGCGAGCTGGTTTTGGTTTATTGAGCAAAATTAACGTAAATTCAGTTAAAATTTTTTTACTACCAAAATTGATTATTTGAGTAACAGAGTTAACTAATCAAAGGAAGTAATTTAACTAAACATGAATAATAATTATTATTATTATTTATTAGCTTTAATATACAATACTAAAACTAATTGTGAAAGATACGAGTAATAGCTGCTATGGCCTACGACTCGTGAATAATATATATTGTATTTGAATGGAAAATGAGTTTTAATTAGAATTTCGGAGAAAAACAAACTAAAAAAATCTCAACTTTTTTAAATATCAATTAACTTTTTCTAAATATACTGGGAATTGTGGTAGAGCATTTCCATTTCAAGCCAACCGGTCCATTTGAGTCATGGTTTTTTTTTTTTTTTGTTTTTCCATGAAATAATCAAAATCATTAGATACGTGTTTTTTATTTTGATCAACAAATTTTTGTCTTATTGTTTTCGGCCATTTTTATTTCGCTGTGAAAATCCTAGGTTAAATTTTTGTGTTAAAAATGTTTGTTTTCTTTAAATGCACATAGGAGCTTCCTTAAAAACTGAACAATTTGGATAATTCAACTTGCAAAATGTTCAACAAAAAAAAAAAATGCGAAGAAAAAACTTTTTTTTTTGGGAAAAAATTAAAAAAGTAAATTTTTTTTCAAAATGTTCTCCAAAAGTACATATTTTTTTAAATTTTGTATCAGAAAGCAGACACTTCAAAATATGCTTTGACCAAGCGGCTAATAGCCAAAACTTTTTGTTTAAGGGAAACAATTTTTGCTTTAAAAATCATTTTGACCAAGAAACAATATACTCGAATTTCATGAAAAAAGAAAAACATGACCGGAATAGACCGGTTGTCTTGAAATGGAAAGGCTGAGTATGGGGTATACATATCTTTCTTGAAAGTGAAAAGTCAAGTATCGACATTCAACAAGTCTCAAATCTTACTTCAAGTCTACTTTCTCCAAAACCCTTATGAGTATAAAGCCTGTATCAGGCCACATATAAATTCTATGTTCATAAATATTTAGTATATTCAAACTTTACGCCACTGCACACACACAAAGCTAAATAAAACTGTTATCCAAAAAAAAAAAGTACGCAATACACACCGACCGACAATTGATAAGGCAGTCGTAAATTACTCACACCAATAAACCGACTGACAATCGCCTATCAACCAAATGATCTACATCAGCAAAAGTGGCCTTGTTGTCCTTTTCAAATGTCATCAACTTAACGCTGATGGACAATAATACCAAAACTGAAATAACTACAGTTATAAACATCGAAAAGAAGCCAGCCAGCCAGCCAGCCAGCCAGCCAGCCAGAAAAGCAACAATACCGCCCCACAGCATCAACGCCACAGCCATTAGTCCTATCAACTTAATGGCAATTACCGGCCATCGTCACCAACCAAAGCAGCAAAACGAAATTCCTATGGGTGAAAGTACATGGTAGTACAAACTTACATAACGCAAGGGGAAAGTCCCAGCTGTAGTGTAGTATTTTTGTGCGCTCGAAACGTCAATATTTATTTTCATGGCACTTGTTCGTCAAACAACATAAAAAAGTTAAGCCAACAACAGCAGTGGCAGCAGATGCAAAGCGAAAAGATAGGTATATTTAATAATAATAGCAACAACAACAGCAGCAGCAGCAGCAATCAGCGTGAAAAGCAGCGGTAGTAAGAGGCAAAAACTCGCCGAAAAGTTAAAAGTTAAAAGTGGTCATAAAAGTGAAAAGTGAAATTTGAAAGAAAGACGGATGTAAGGAAAGCAGCACTTAAGATACACAACTCGTAAGCTGAAATGTTTCAGTCCGATGTCAAGTTAATGGACGGAGTATAAAAATTGCCGCACCATGTGCGTGTCCAAATATTTAGATAATAATGGTATGAATAAATGTTGGCCACTGCCGAAAATTCGGCAACGTTGTAAGCAACAATTGTGCGCATTAAGTTATTTTCGCTTTCTAAAACACAGTAAGCATTCTTTGTACAGTTTATTTTTTCTTTTGAATTTTCATGTTGTTCATTTTTTGCTGGTTTCTTTTTTTTTTTTTTGATGACTTTGGTGACATTTTATTCGCTTTTGATGGGTGGCTGGGAATATATTTGCTGATACAGGTGGTTATCGCCATGACGTAATGTAACGAATAGCAATTTGAAATCTCCTCTCATTCAAGCTCCTTAAACAGTAAAGATTCATTCACATCACTTATTTTCTATGTGATTTTTATTAAGCTAGAAGGTTGAATATTTCATTTAAAAATATTCATTGTTTGCTATTCGCGAATATTTTTGATTTGAGTTTGAAAGCGAGATTACTGCTTGTGATCAGCTTAGCCTCTTGTGTGCTTCTCTACTTGAGTTATGGATTATTAGTTGAGCATTCATTAAGCTATTCCAACGACATTTTTTACATAAATACTGATAACTGTATGCAGATAGCGGAAATATCACCTGAAATGCCCCTAAAAATCAGAACAAAGTTAAGTGGATTTCTGTATGATTTTTTCTAATAAGAAGCCCTTCTATGCAGGCCCGTCGCGAGGGGGGGGGGGCCCCCGGGGCGAACCCCTGTAATTTGAAGAGCAAAAAAAAAAAAAAAAAAAAAAAGGTCATCTCCGAAATCAAAAAGAACAAGACCCAGGCGCGTCTATAAATGTAGTACCACGCATGCCGTCAATCCGACACTGTATTATCGATTTCATCAGCCGTACTTCCTTGCCTTTGCTTCAATTCTATATTG
Organism: Anomoia purmunda; assembly: GCA_951828415.1. Lineage (NCBI taxonomy): Eukaryota > Metazoa > Arthropoda > Insecta > Diptera > Tephritidae > Anomoia > Anomoia purmunda. Next base: position 58,975,789 of record OX639996.1, read on the forward strand.
TTTAATACGTCGGATACTTCTCTTTCACATTTCCTTTTTTCGTTCTTGATAACGCGCAGCTGATTCGTGTTATTTACGTTCACAATAAACCGACAGGGCTTCTTCAAAATACTGTTCCAATTCAGCAAAATGCGCCGGACGAAGGAAAATAGTTGCAAGTGCACTGGCGAACATCATTCGCGAAAAATTTTTGATGACCTTTTTTTTTGTTTTTTTTTTTAGGTCGCGGGGCCCCTCCGCTACGGCCCTCCTTCTATGATATGTCTTTCAAATCAAATCAGGAAGACAATCTAACAAGCTAAAACGAAAACTTTCCTCGTAAAACTAAGGTGCAAAACCTTTTCAATACAATCAACTAGATATCCTATAAAACTCAGTTAAAATGACCTCAATATAATTAAGAAGATGACGCATGTAAGGCTTTTATTGTACAACTGACACTCCTTAATATAAATACACAAGAGAGAGAACGAGAGCAAAAGAGAGCGTCACTATCGAGGAAAGATTTTTATTTTTAATAGCCATTATAATTTTATTCATTGAAAACTTCTGGAACGATAAATAAGTAAATCAAAAATTTTAGTTTTGCAAATACAAAAATCCAAAGAACAATATTCATCACATGAAACTAAATACCATATAAAGTAGAAGTATTCACAAAGTAAATAAACGCTACAATCATTGTCGCCAATTAAAATTGCTCATTAAAATTGATTGTTGCAATGATTGTTTTATGTTGCGAAATATTCACAATACATCATTTAAATTGTATGTATATATATAATAAATTTATTGTATTTATTATTTGAATTATAAAGAGCTTTGTTGAAAACAAAAAGTTTACATTTTTTTAAATTCAATAAGGTTCTCATTTAGGATTCTCTTTTAACCTTAAAACAAGAGCATTCCATCTTTCAATGGTATATCTTTGATCAAAATTTCATAAAAATTAATAAACAAAGGATCCTAGGCCTATCACTCTATAATCATTTGCTCTTAAGGCACTTGAAAGGATTGTTAGTAGCTACCTGTCCGATACCATCGACAGTCGACTACTGTCTAATGACCAGCATGCCTACCGCAAAGGCAAATCTACAGAGACTGCACTCCATAGCTTGGTCGGCTATACTGAGAAGTCTCTCAGTGTCAAGGAGTTCTGTCTTGTAGCCTTCCTGGACATTGAAGGCGCCTTCAATAACGTGCTTCCGGAAGCCATAACTGGCGCGGTTAAGGATCTAGGAGCTGAATGCCCACTGGCTGAGTTTATCGGCCAGCTACTCAGTTGCAGAGTAGTAAGGGCTAAGCTGGTTGCGAGCGAATTGTCGCGGCACGTGTCGAGGGAGACGCCACAAGGAGGCGTCCTATCCCCTCTTCTGTGGAACCTCACCGTTAATACGCTACTGCGAGATACGGTATGGGGTGGCGCAAAAGTTCTAGCGTACGCTGATGACGTCGCGATCGCACTCAGTGGAAAGTTTCCGCAGACATTATGCGAGCTGATGCAACGAGCGCTACGGGAGGTATCCAAGTGGTACATCCACTGCGGACTCAGGATCAGCTCAAGTAAAGTGGAACTCGTACTCTTCACGAGAAGGTATAAAGTGCCTTCAGTGACTCCACCGGTACTAAATGGTATCCGCTTAAGTATTTCTACAAGTGCCAAATTTCTAGGCGTTGTTTTCGATAGGAAGTTGAACTGGAAAGAGAACCTGGTTCAACGTCATGAAAAGGCTTCCATAGCCCTCTACATATGTAAGAGAGCCATAGGCAGGAAATGGGGTCTTAATCCCCGGATCTGTCGGTGGATTTTCACAGCGGTCGTCAGACCAATTCTCCTATATGGGGTGATCTCATGGTGGCCTGCATTAGATAAAGAGGTTAACCTCAGGCTACTCACCAAGGTGCAAAGATCTAGTATGATCTGCATAAGTGGGCCGCTCAGAACCACGCCAAATGAGGCTTTGAACGCCATTTTAGACCTCCTTCTTTTAGATTTGGTTGGACAACAGACGGCAGCGATGACTGCTTTGCGACTAAAACAGACATCCCGGTGGCACCCTGAAAGCCAAGGGCACTCTAGTATTTTGAACAAGTTCTGCTCTATTCCGAGCAGCACAGACCGGTGTGCTTGGACATCAGTAAATGAAAGTAACTTTATTACAGGAATTCCAAGCAGGGAGGAGTGGAAACTTGAGTTTCATACTCCACCTGATAGCATTGTCATCTATACAGATGGCTCGAAACTCGATAATAAGGTAGGAGGAGGCGTTTTCTCACGAAACCCTCTCCTGCAAATTTCCTTTAGGTTACCAGATTACTGCAGCTATCATGGAACCGGTGAAGAAGATAGGGACCGGGATTATAGGAAGAGACATCTTCATTTTTAGTGAATGCCAGGCTGCAATCAGAGCTCTGAGCTCTTTCATGTTTAAATCGAACATCGCGCTGGACTGCCGCCGATCTCTACAGGAGATGGCTAAGCAGAACAGACTGTACCTCATTTGGGTCCCTGGTCACCGGTACATAGAGGGAAACTGCATGGCAGATGAACTTGCAAGACAAGGTACGACCGAGCAGATTCTTCAAGATAAAGAACGCATTGGTATGCCGTTTGCCACTTGGAAACTGCTACTCAGAGTTTGTACATATAAGCACGCTGACAATAGATGGAGGCAAAATACGACCTGGGCACTGTCTGATAGGTATACATGCTGAAAGGTTGGAAGTACCCTTCCGAAGATGCTGTAGGACCTGCAAGAACGACGAGGAGGGGGGAATGATCTTGCATTTACTGTGTAAGTGTCCTGCACTGTGTAAAAGCAGAATGCGATATCTGGGATCACCGTTTTTGGATGACCTTAGTGAGGTTTCAAGCACCGAGGTAAATTGCCTGTTGTGGTTCATCAGTGAGGCAAAATGGTTTAGTGAGGGGTAATTCTTCTTTTTGGATGGTACACAATTTTTCTTTGTGGTAACACAATGGGCCTCCTAATACTGGCCGAAGTGAGCCGCTGCAGGCAGCTGCCACTCCAACCTAACCTAGCCTAATAAACAAGAAGTTATTTTTCTGTTTTGCAGCCTTTTTCTTTTTCAATAAATTTGAGACGAAATTCAATATACAATTATGAATACCTTCTAGCGAAAATTTCTTAAATCCGGCTCCTTTGGCTCTCCTTGGGCACCAAGCTTTTCTAGACGTCGATCGCATTAATTATAGGTGAACTTCTTAGGTTTGTGCAGTCGCCTTTATCTCCTATTATTTTCTCAGCTATTAGATCTTTATTAAAAAAAACTAGAAGGTCTTGAAATCAACTTTTTTTTTAAGCAGAAACCTACTGCTCGTCCATAACAATGCATTTGTATTTTGTAATTTGTGATTCATTCTGCTCTTGCTGTAAAGTTTTGCTTTGCGTATCGATCTGGCGCTGTTTGAGCTATGAAACTTCTCAATGAAGCTTGACGCTTTACTTTTTGTACAAAACCCTGCGATTTACGTGCAGATTTTGCAACAATATGTAACAAAACCTTCGGATTTTGCGAAAACGCCATGAGAACTTTCCGATCACTGCTTTGATCGCTTTGACCTTGCTCACCTTCGCGGCCAGGCTTTTGTATAACTGCCAGTCCATCTTTGTATCGATTCAAAACTCGGGAAACTGTCGAGTGATGCAGTTTAACATTTTTTTGTAATTGTACCCGCATCTAAAGCCGAATTTTTTCTAAACTGGTGCAAAATAATTTGTCTTGCTGTCAACTGGGTTGTCAGTTTTAACCAAAACTATAAATCAAATCCAAATAAAAGGTATCACACGTGAAACTAGAATCATATTCAAAGTATTTGATTTTCAAAATATTTAAATATTTTTGGTTTTTAAGTCTAGAAAAAACGAAACTTTTTGTATCGGCGTGATTACACTTCAGAACAATTTTTATTGGTAAAGATCATAAAAAAGTTGTAGAATTTTTTTTTATTTGTGTGACATCAATACCATTGCCATTAATCAATGAAACTAAAAATCGATGAATAAAGGTTTGACAGGGTTTTTGAGTCTACTACAGAGTCTAATTCTAAACCAACTTATTCTATGGCCAAAATATTGTATTAAAATTTCTAATAGATTGTTGTCTGGCTGGAGTTAAAGTTTAAGGCTACTGAACCGGAAAATAAGTTTCATTTAATTAAAAATATTTTTTATGAGACAATTTTATTACGAAAATATGAAGCTAATTTGTGTAAGCTGGAAGTGCAGCGACCAGAATTGGTTAAGCTCAATGAACAAAGGTAGCGTAAGCAGCCGAAAACCTGTGGAGTAATTCCATTTATATTCACTCCTACTGGTATTGCAACAGTACTTACTTGTAGACCAGCAGAAGAAACCACCGAAGGAGGTCAAACATCGGTGAGGAAAAAAAAGCTAAGCGGTTTCGGAGGAATCGCAGTGGTGAAGAGACGCATCGATTGATGCAGCGATTCAAGTGATACGTGGGCCGCGAAACCAAACAGTCGAAAACCTTTGAAAAAATCATTAATGGTCAATCATCCGAATGAATTCAATTTTGCAAAAGTTTTTACGAATGCAGCAGCGGATTGGGAATAATTAAGGAAATGCTGGCGACAAGCAGACAGTCAAGTTTGTGAAATGCACAGGCACACACAACATCGAAAAAATCTGAAGATAAAAAATATGGGTTTATATTGATATCGATAACGATAGCGATAAGAAAATCTATAGTTATCGATAACCATAATAACTTCGATAACGATAACAATCAAAAATAAGACACCGAAGTCGATAGCGATATACAAATATATTAAGATTGCAATTACGATAACGATTACGGGCTACCTGCTTCATACCCGTCTCTTGCTCTTAAAAAAAAATCAGTTTACATTCCCAATATCTCTGTGCTTCACTCCAGGTTTGATGGATTATTTATGGTTGTCTCAGAGGATCTAGCTCTGCTCTAAAACTGTTCAAATGCTACCACAGGGAATTAATTTCGTCCGTTACTCTAAATTGGCTCCCTACCTATAAAAAAGTTTTTAGATATGCACAAATCTATCTGCATAGATGCCACATTTAACAGCGTTAACAAAGTGGCAGCCGCATTGGAGATTCGTTAAAGTAAACTGCAATCAGACGTCGTTTAAGATTAAGACACCAAAACTACTGTAGCAACGCCCAGCTGAGCCAGAGGGCAACTATAGAAATCGCTTATATTGTAGTTTCTATATCTGATATACATATGTAGATAAAATACTTACGATTGTAGCAATTAGCTTATCAAAAATTCCTTAACAAATTTAAAAATCTTGCTCTCGTTTACGAAATAAAATCCATTTCTAATGAATTTTAATTTCAATTGTCAATGAATAACAATAAAAACACATACACAGTTTTTGTAAACAAAATATGTTGCGGCGTAGAAATTCTTTCAAAATTTCCAAAATTGGGTTAGCGGTACCACAATCTACGCCAACTTCTGTATTCCTTTCACCATAGCTACTCTAAAAGGTGAACAATTCTGATGATTCTAGGATTCTAGCGGACGCTTAATTGTTTTGAGTTTTGTCGTTTTTGGGTAAATATTAATTGCGCGAAAGTAGATTTAAAATGGCTTTAGCACCTATCTTGGCAATATTGTAGCAAAAATAGCAAGAGGTGTTACACAAAGCAATTTTAAAGTCACAGCCAATTAGAAATTCGGACCTTTGAAGAGGGCACTTAAAATGGGCGAACATCCTTACTTGGAGAAGGCGTTGTATAACCGGTTTGTGTATCAGCGCGAAAAAAAAACTTATGCGACCTTTTCGAAAATATTAGTGGCATTAGTTAAAAGTATGTGCAGGAGAAAATCTTACCGATCAAATCAAATTCTCATAACAAAGTTATACTACAAGAAACGTATGTTCAGAGCTTCTTAAAAATTGTGCTTTAAAAGATCATGTGTGCCTTTTGAAGCTTACTTGGGATAAAGTTATAATATAAGTGTTAATAAAAAAAATGTTGAAAACAGGTTTGGTGAAGTATTTATTCCGTTATCCTTACTCCGGCAAAAACTGCATCAAAAAATATCAGTAACTGTTCATATGATAAAAGCTGTATTTCAAGTTCCTTTCGTAGATGTAAGTTCAAAAAAAAAAATAAGAATTGGGTATAATGCAGTTGTGTTTTGATTATTTTTTAATTTTGTAACGGTATTGAAAAACGGAATTCTGCTGTGTCGATATTGCTGACGTAAATAATCAGACAACCGAGAATCTAATGACAGCTGTTGAGGCTGTTAAAGTTTTTAACAAGTCCATCTACTGGCCTGAATACTACAGATTTTACAAGTATTTTGACATAGCCGATCCTTCGATACAAAGCAATACAAAAATCGCACAAGCTGAAAACAAACCGCTATATTCGATTTGATTGCTCCTAATATCTTATATTTTATTTTAAAATATAAATTAATGTGAATTTAATGAACACGAACCAAATCTGGATAAAGTGAATTTTATGAACTGGGCTTGCATTAATTAGTTCACTCCACCCAGATTACGCTGTATGTAGAAAAGAAAAACATAACAATTCTAAGGAGTTTATTAATTTGTATTGAATTTTTAAACAGCCCATAACTCCAATCAAACATATTGTATTTTCGAAACTAAACTCTCCTAAACCTATTCCACTTCACACCAATATTGTAATACTAGTGCTTATATTTCGATGTAATTTTTAGTTAATATTTATATTCCCGTAGAAAAAATGTTTTTAAAATGAAGCTTTAATTTATATATATATATTACGAAATTTCATTATAATATTGTCAACACAATTTATTTTCTAAAATAATTGCGAACTTAACCTATTTTAGATATCTTTACTTCGAAACCAATATACTTGCATTTTGAGTAAATTGTTAATAAACTTATACCTACCCTTTTAAACAGGTCACAATCCTTTTCTGGAACGGTTTCCTAGAAACCTCTTTCTGGTGACAACCATGCTATATTATTTAATTTAAATTACTAATTTAATTTAATTTAAAGGGTGTTTTTTTAGACGTGTGGTTTTTAATAAGCCAGTCCTTTTTCGGGGTTGGTCGACACATCACGTGCTGCGTCCAATATTCGGTGAGACTCACTTTTTGTTGAATGGGTACATTAATAAAAAAAATTCTCGCATTTGGAGTATTGATAATCCGCAAGCCATTGTTAAAACGCCATTATATCCGCAAAAAGTCACTGTATGGTGTGCTCTATGGACAAAAGCAATCATTGGCCCATATTTCTTCCAAAATCAAGCCGGCCATAATGTTACAGTCAATGGGGAACATTATAGAGATATTATTAATGACTTTTTCGAGCCTAAATTGGAGGATGTTGATGCAGGCGACCTTTGGTTCTAATAATAAATTTATTGAAGGAAGCTTTTGGTGAGCGCATTATTTCGCGACGTGGGTCCAAGATCGTGCTTTAACATCGCTGAACTATTTTTTGTGGGGTTACGCTTGCGTTCACAGCTAAGCCCGAGGCGATTGATACCCTTGAAAAGAATATTCGGCGCGTTATCGCTGACATACGGCCCCAATGCGTGGAAAAAGTGGTCGAAAATTGGGTCGCTCGGCTGGAATTTATTCGAGCCAGCCACGGCGGTCACTTGCCCGAAATCATTTTTAGAACATAATGGCAAACCCTTATATTTAAAAGAAAGCTAAGCTCTTGGCCATAACATTAAATTATATGCGCTTTATTTCTTCTTAAAAACCACATGTCTAAAAAAGAACATATCTGCGTTAACCTCTTATCTACAATAGATTTCCATTTCAAAAATAGAAAAGTTTACTTTCGTTTCGAATTACCCATATAGTTGAAAAATCCGAATCGAATTCCCAGCCACACTAAGTAGGTATTGAGTAAAAATACTCGTAAACACCCCTTTAGCAAATGAAATTTTCCTTCAGAATTTTTTTATTAACTAAAGTTACTATATACAACGCAAAGTACACAATGCACATGTGACGTATGCACAGGCCATGGACAAATGCTCAGTACAGATATTTCAAAACAATGTGAAAGTGGCAAGATAACTCTGTTATCCTTCGCGCTGAAAACATTAGCGAAATACTAAAGGTAAGGGAAACTACGTCTGTTATTAAAGAACAAAAGCAATGAAGAAAAGGAAAAGAGCGCAAAAAGTTGATTACAAAAACAAATAGAGAAAAGTAATGTAAAATACAAAAATTATTCCAGGATGAAGAACTAACCAAGTGTGGCCTTGACATCTGGTAACACAACGAACTACTCGCCATAGGTCAATGAAAGAACATTTTTTCTTAAACGAGATAAACTTTTTTAAAATATTCTCCAATGTATTATCTAAATTAAATATGTACATCATTACCCATATAGTGTTGTTTGTAGATATCGATACTTTAGACCCGATATTTTTCCGGTATCAATACTTCCTTTGTCAAAGTATCGATAACTGCATGGCATTGTTTCATACTTAATAAGAAGGGTGCAATCAAACTGTCCACTTATGTTGAAAATAATACAGAAGAATACCATTAATTACATATTACAAACAACATAAGAAAAATAAAGCGCTTACTCTCTTTCTCTGTCTCTCTTCATTTAACCTCCCAGTAGTGTTAACCTTTCAAAGCAACCTTTCTCTTTGTGGCCACACATTCGGCACATTCCCTCTTCACCGTGAGGTTAAACATTTAAGAAGTTTCACTCTAAAACCCAAGAATGATAGAACACCAGATTACGACAGCGCCGGCAACGTACACGTCACAGCGGTTGCTACCACAGGTATAGCGAGAGGAAAAAGTAGGTGATAACTGCACTTGGCAGTTTTATTTGCACTGCAAGTGGTAAAATACAAAGCTCGTCACTTCACATTTATTATTTTGTGTTTAACTTTTTGTAAAAATCCACTCAAAACTCTGAAAAATTAACTTTTTAAGAGCACGTTGTGACGTCAATCCTTCAAACGATGCAAGTGCGAGGTAACGGAAGTTCTTTTGTCGTCACTTTCTTTTCTCTGCATCGTGCCTAAAATCATGATATATAGCTATACATAATTGTATTCACATCTCGTCGCTTCTTGACTTATGATTAACTCCATACTCAACCTTGCTCTAGACTTCTTGACGAGCAATATCTTAAATTAATATTTTTTTTAGCAAATGTATGCAATACAAATATACTGGTGGAGCAAATAACGACTACACTATTCCAATAACTTCTACTAGAAAAAAGACATATAAATGTAGTTCTTAGTTGTCAAAACAGAATTTCCTATCTTTCAATGTTCTTCTTTTGAATCTATCACCTTCATAATACACAATAATCGACATATCACCTCCAAACCAAACCTGCACCCTCCCATGTAAGGATTCGCCCAAACGAGCATTCATTTCACAACACGAATATAATTAATTATGCGCATACTGAACTTGCATCCGAAATTAGTCAAAGGAAGTTGTTTTCTCGAGGTCAACTTAATGGACTATTATACTAAACATATGTATGTATGTGTGTTCAATAATAAGCATTCAATCGAAATGTACTAAGCGTAAACGACAGTTGCACGATTTAACAAACATAATGCATGGTACATAAATTGAATTTGTCGCTTTGATGTACGTTTTGATTAAGTCACAGCTTTGAAACATTACAGTCAATGTTTATTTAATATCTAATTAAATAATTAAGGATTCATTTTTGAATACAAAGACATTGATTATTGAATGACTAAATATGCAGTAGTGCACCCATAATTGGTATGCACAACAAAGGAATTGCAAGTTTAGTTTCATACTTAAACAAAATGTTTGAGCTTCCATTTCATATCTAGCGCGATAACATCAAGGCGCTTGCACCTACCTGAAAAGCAAACAGTTGCAAAATTATATAGGAACAAGTAAGGAAGAGTCTAAGTTCGGGTGCAACCGAGTTTTAAATGCTACCCGGCAAATTTTTTATTACAAATAAAGCGTGCTTGTTGTATGCAATAAAAGCAGCGAATGATCTAATAATCTTTATTTTGAAAAACTAAATGACTTTTTTTAAATTAAATAAAAACGAAAACAAATTGATTTAAAATATTTTTTTAATTGTACACTTTTATTTTTTACATAATATAATAAACAATTTCCATACTATATTTTTGAAATATAAATACTTCTAATAATATTTTTCTTCTAAAGTATAAGTATACATAAAATTTACTAATGCTAATCTTAAAATTAAAAAAGGAGATTTTAGACAAAGACAGAAATGCAAATCTATCATATTAACAGTGAACCGTTTCAAAAATAATTGTGTTAATCATATTACCATCCAAATTTGAAAACGCTGGGTCAATTTACGGCCCTGCTGGTGTCTTAGACTAAAAGCCATCTAAAACTGATCTCCTTAAAAAACTTTTCTATTCTATCCTCAGTAAACTTTCGGCATAGATTAAAATCCCTAAAAATGATGACTTTATGATTACAAATGTCATTACTAAGAATATCGCGGAGCTCCAGCACCAGTGCTTATTATGTTTAAATAAAAAAGCTTCTAAAGATTTTCGCCCAGAATAATTTGTTTTCATTCCACAAAGTTCAATTGAAGCGGCAATTTCAGTCCTTACATATGTAGAAATGCCTCGTTTATTCCTATTCTGCGTTTCGGTGCTATATATTCTTAACTCGTTTAAATAAGAAATCCCCAAATTTCAAATCCTAAGGCAGATGCTTCATAGCCTGGTTTTATATCGAAGTTAATTTTGGCGGCCGCCGTAGCAGAGTGTGTCATTCGGTGGGTCCCAGATTCAAATTCTGGCCGGGGCAAGTAACATCCAAAAATTATAGAAAAATTTTTATCTAGTAGCGGTCGCCTACTTCGCTTGAGTGGTTATAGCGCCAATTAAAATTAAAAAATAATCTTATATTTAAAACCTAATGTGAGTCCTTTATAGTCATGCAAATTTTGAACCCATACAGTAGGTTCAAGTGATCCCCGGTCGAACGTAAGGTATATATAAATTTGGAGAAGTTTGCGGTGCCGCGAACCCATGGAAGAGAAAATTTAAATTCGTCATATATTCGCAACTATTCGGTGCAGATGCATGATATTTGGGTATATATGTATGTACATAAATACACTTGTCTTATAGATTAAACTTTGTATAATTTGGAAAATCGGGCTTTATACAGTAAAAAATTCGAATTCCTTATAACTCCGCAACTATCAATTTGATGCAGATGCACAATATTTTGTAAAATGATCCTATACATGAAGCTATATATTATTTATCGGGGAAAATATTTCCCTTAGGTCAAGGTATAAAGAATATATTAAGCCCAAAAGCTATATCAATATCTAAAATTACACTGTTCGACGGCCAAAATTTACCAGAAACGCCGTTATGAAATTCGTATGTAAAATCACCCCCTAATTTCGAAAATTGAATTCATTTTTGATTCTATGGTACCGTTTTTGAGATATTTGCAATTTACCGTTATTCGAAAAAACCAAAAAGATGGCTCCCTTTAATTACGTATATCTCACGAACGGGTCAAGCAATTGTTTACAGAATCGAAAAGACGATAAAATTTTCTATAAACGCATGATACATTGTTTTTTGCTCAACCAGATAGTTTTCGAGATATTAGCTTATCATTTTAGATTTTTGTTTTTTTTTATGAAAAAATATGAAAAAAAATTACACTTTGCGAGGGCAGCATTCCAAAACCACAACTTTTTTCCAGATATTTTTTCTTTATGTAAAGCTCTGTTTATTTAGAAAAAAGATAAGCTATCATTGAAGAAAATCGATGCAAAACTACGTAAGTTATAAACGATCAAATAAAAATACCCAGGTTGCGCAACTTCAACGTATAACTCAAAACGTATGTATGGTATAAAGAAGAGTGAAATATCTAGCTATGCTCTGTTTCTATTGAGTTAAAAGTTTAATTTATGAATGAAATTACCCATATTTTTAACTTTTTTTTAAATTTATTTATGTTTATACTATATTCTAACAATCTTTATCTTAATTTGATTTTACTATGTAGTCGAAATAATTATGTGTTCTACTTTGACGCTTATTCAGTTTAGGATCGGAGAAACCAACTGCCGTTAAATGTAGTACTGGAAATGTCACTGTACGTACGCTAGCATAGGTTACTCTTCTTGATCATCCAACGCCAAGTACTTTTGTTTGACAAATATAACACTCTATTGAATGGCAAGTAGATTCTCTCCATATCATTGGTGTCTCAAATTTTATTTGTTGTCCTGATTCTGACTGAATCAATTCTACTCGACACGATGTACACAAAGTGTTCGGTGTCCATGGTTTTTCAGCATTTTTGGGCTCAATGCCAAAATACTTGGAGTATAAAGTTTTGATATGATCTGAGAACACTCGTCGTCGCCTAATGATAGTATATTGGCCACACATGAAACAGAGCATATCTGGATCGTTATTACACTCACATTCTCGCGTCCTTTTACTCATTTTATTTTTTTTAATAAATCACGGTTTTGAAATTTGACTTATCAACTGAACTATTTTCGGCGAGCCTTGCAGATGTTATGAAGTTTCAAGGCGCATTAACTCATATTTATACTCGGAACAAGAATAAAATTGAAAAAATCAAGTCTTACCTAGACAGAAAAGTTCCTTTTTATACGAAGCCGGGAAAAGAAAATACTACCTGCTTTAGATGTGGGCTTTAAAAATTTTCTGTGTCTTATAATTTTGAAAATCTACCTGCATACTTACCCATAAGTGACGGAAATACATGTTTATAACTACATGCCTACAGCAGGTTTCGAACCCAACCACTCTTCCTTTCGATGCAACCACTCTACCTACTATAAAACAATTCGAGTATTAAAAGTGCTATTTAATTTATTTAAAGAAAAAGTATTATCATTGTTCTGGTGTTATTCGTTTATCCGGATAATATCCCATTTGCACTTTATACCTTTAATATATGTATGTTTCCATTCCATTATTTCAAACTTTTTATTTAACAATAAACAAAAAGTGAAAATTTTGTTTAACTTTTATTTTCTCAAAAAGTGTATTTTTTTTTCTCTAAAACTTTTTCACCGGGAAAAAGACACTTTGAACTAAAATCAGTATAAATCACCAATAGCAAAGATTTTTTTTTTCGGAGTTATGATTTTTTGTAGATATAAGAAATCAATCATTATATCATTCTATCTTAAAGTACCAAGAATAACTGATATTTTAGTAAAAACATTGCTAGAATCCATTGAATTTTGACAAAGTTATGGGCATTTAAAAAAAAAAATTCTCACTGTCAACTTGAATAATCGATTTTTGTATGAAAAACAAAATCGCGTTTAATTCGGCCGAAAAATTTTTCCGAGCCAAAAGAAAAAATACGTGTCTCATTATTTGGACCAACAAACAATGTATGTGAGTTTGGTCGAAATTAAAAATCATGCTTGTACCTGACCGGTTGTCTGGAAATGGAAACCACCTACATTGAAGTTGCGCAACCTGGGTATTTTTATTTGATCATTTATAACTTACGTAGTTTGGCATCGATTTTCTTCGATGATAGCTTATCTTTTTTCTAATTAAACAGAGCTTTACGTAAAGAAAAAATATCTGGAAAAAAAGTTGTGGTTTTGGAATGCTGTCCTCGCAAAAAGTAATTTTTTTCATATTTTTTCATAAAAAAAAAACAAAAATCTAAAATGATAAGCTAATATCTCGAAAACTATCTGGTTGAGCAAAAAACAATGTATCATGCATTTATAGAAAATTTTATCGTCTTTTCGATTCTGTAAACTTTTTTGCAATTGCTTGACCGGCTCGTGAGATATACGTAATTAAAGGGAGCCATCTTTTTGGTTTTTTCGAATAACGGTAAATTGCAAATATCTCAAAAACGGTACCATAGAATCAAAAATGAATTCAATTTTCGAAATCAGGGGGTGATTTTACATACGAATTTCATAACGGCGTTTCTGGTAGAGAGAAAAAGTTGGAATTCGTGGTCCAGTGTTATTTGTCTTTATTGGTGCCTTAAAGCAACCCGGCCCTCCTAGTATAACATCATTTTAAAACCTTAAACGACGTTTATTGCTTTAAATGAAAACAAAAAGAAGTTAATATGCTGTTGACGTACTGCATACGTTTTCTAAAATTTTGATTTGTTAATTATTTCTCTCGCAAATTAAATTACTTATTCGAAATTTAAAACAATTCACGCCATAATTTAGTAAAATATTATAAATTTTTATTTGTTTTAGATTACCTTATATGAGAGAGGAGCGTGTGATTTCAGTGTTGTTTCTATTACAACATGTGACGTGGTAGAATTTGACAAAGAGGTTCTGGAGATATACCTATTTGCTCTAAGGTGGGCAATAGCTTGGCCGACCCCAATATTTATGATTCCATGTATTATATTATCAAACTCAATCTTTTATCTTTATGTGGCAGGTGGGCACGTTTTTTACGATTTTCGGAATTTTTTGCTCACTGCCCTGAGATACAATGTGTGCACCAAATTTGGTTGAGCTTGGCGCCATAGTTTTTGAGATACACCTATTTGCTCCTGCGTCATACCACAATTTATTTTATTCCATGTATTGGATTATGCAACCTCATTCTATAGGTATATTAAATTTGAGCGAGTTGTATTTAGTGCTGATTTAAATATCGCATTACCATTAATAAGATAAGGTATGTTGTTCGATTTTTAAAATTTTCGTAATTTTTTTTTACTGACTTAAAGTGCAATATATGTACCAAATAATTTCAGCTAATTGTTTTGAAAAGTTAGTTAAAATGGCGTGTTTCTATTTTTTGCAAATTACCGCTTTATGGGAACAAATGTTAGGTGTTAGGTTTGGAGTCCGGTATAAAAATATTGTATCAACCTCTCTCTCGATATTTGAGCTCTTTCGAGAATAATTATAGATTCTTTGATAAATAGTGAAACAATTAACGAATTGTGAGTTTGATGAATTGATCTATTGCGTCGAATATAGAGGTAAGTTTTGAATTTTCTTTCCTCAATTTTATTGCCTCTTTTTGGTCTAGTCAATTTAATACTTCTGCATAGACAGTCAATTTAAAATTTTTTTTTTTTTTTTTGAGGATATACAGATTGATGCAAATAAAATAGCAACGCCTAAGCCAAAAAACGTAATGCGCGTTCTTTGCCTAAACCATTTTTGAAATAGAATCGATTTCGGAAAAGAATAAAATTAGTGTGTCATTTTATATTCCCCTCACTCGTTAGAGTTGGGTTTACTTTTGTTTTGATGAAACAAATTTAAAAATATTGATGGGAAATTGTTATGTAATGTGCAAACATGAGAAGTTTGAAATACACAAGAAGAACAAAAATCTCGAAATCTATATATATCGCTTACTTTCTTTTCAGTATGTAAGAGAAATATAATCCAAATAAATTTTTCGAGCTTTCCCATAAATGGACTTTAGGAGTTTAGGTTCACAGTTTAATAAATTATTAATCAATACTGAAACATTAATTGCAAAAGACCATTCATTTGGTGAAACATATCCTAGAATGAGAATCATTAGAATTATTTCAAATAAACAAACATCAAAAGCAGGTATGCAGTTACTTAGTTTACTTATTTATTGATAACTTCTTATAAAAGATATTGAACGCTTAAAGACTATTTAAATTTGAACCCCTAATGCAAAACCCTATACTATCCCAATCGAAAACATATGGTTCAAGCGCTACCACAGGTGCCGGCAAAACTCGCGTGCCAAAAAGGTGTTTCAAGAGAACATTGTAAATGTTACAATAACAGTAGCTACACACGTGAGATGTCTTGCAAAATTGCCATTCATGACTGTCCCGGTTGCTAAATACCACTTGTCTTAAATACTTGACACAACTCGTTCATTTTAGAAGCCCATTGATTTTATTAACGATTATCTTTGTGCCTCTTCGAAAAAGTTAACACTCATTAAGCAGCCACTAATGCCACTCAAATTTACCAACGGCAAAGCAATAATATCATTTGCAAACACTATCGCAATCAACAGCAGAAGTATTAACTGTCAATAATGATGAAAATTGTATTTGTGATGGTGACAAAGTGCTTTGGAATTCCCACGACGTGTAGGCCAATCGCAGCTTCAGGTATCGGCTCACCATATAAACACAAAGTTAAGTGCTTAAATTCCACATTTACGTGTACATTGTACATTACATACATACATACATACTAAGTTCCTTATAAACATGTGCGGAGCCTAGAGAGGGGGGCGGAACTCAGTACCAGCTTCAGTAAGACCCCTGAAAACCAAACTCGCGTCTTTTTTTCTTTATATTTCTGTATTGAAATAGGATTTTAAAGAAAATTGTGTGGATCTCATGACGAAATTTCTGAAGTATTCTTTCGGTTTACCACAGATATAGCTCAGAGAAATCAAATTGCATTTAGAACTTTCTTCTGTAAAAGTGCCACAAGTAATCAGTAATAGCAGTAATAGTAGATATATTTGCAAGTTCTTTAAAAATTTGTTTTCATTCAAATTTAAAGCCTTTGTTGCATTCTTTAATTTTTGGAATTTGCCGTAACGCAAAACGCTAAATTTGAGGAACAATTGGGTTACCTATTGTTTTATCTTCCTTTCCATTTTTTTCTTTTTCATGACTTAAACTTTCAGAACTCTATAAATTTTCTTTATTCAGAGCGACTAATACAGTCTGTCTAGTAGAAGCGTGATCGGCAAAATTTACACATAGAGTGCCGTTATCAAAATAATTTGAATGCACCTTGGTAGCGACATCATTTTTGTAGTACGCATTGCAAAAACTGTCAGTTTCGTGAAACTATTACAAAGTGCACGTTGTTTTAAAAAATGAGTTCCGCGTACGAGAAGCGATTTGAAGCTGTATTTCTTTGTCTACACCCTAGAGGGCCAAAAATTTCACGTTTAGCTGCAGCAAAATATATGAAGAAGTCGAAGTCATTCGTAACGAAGTGGACGAATCGGTATTTAGAAGTAAAAAATGTCGACGATTTGCCTGGGTGGTGCCCTGAAAAAAAGACCTCACCAAAGCAGGACAAGAAGATCCTTGAATTTTTTGCGACGAAGCCGGGCGATTCGAAAACGTTTAGGCGCTAACGACGTCAAATACCGCAGCTCTCTTAAAAACCCGTTGCTCTCATCATCACACGTTGAAAAAAGACTCGCCTGGGCCTGCGCCAATTCAGAACGGAATTGGAATAATGTAATATTCACGGATGAATCTTCATTTTGGGCAAATAGTAACATAAATCGATCTTGGTGTACCGCTAGCAATCGATTGCTCCAACGAACTGTCAAACAGCTTTATTACCATCAGCTGCGAAGATGTTCGGGAGAAGAGGACACTCTTGGATTTTGCAAGAAGACAATGACCCCAAACATCGCAGTCGAATGTGTGCAGAGTGGAAACAGCAAAATGGTGTTGAGGTGTTAGATTGGCCTTCACAGTCGCCTGATGCCAATCCGATAGAAAATGTGTGGACAATAGTAAAGCAGAAACTCAGAGGAAAAACGATATGGACAGCAAAACAGTTGTCAAGACAAATTCGGCTGATTTGGAAACGATTGCCTCGGCAACTTGCTCAGAACTTAGTGCAAAGTATGAGTCGGAGGTGTGAGGCCATAATAGCGAATGGCGGTGACTATACATGTTATTAAAAGTATTGCGTACAATAAATATTATAAATGTATAAAATGTTGTTTATTTGGAACGAATCGGACAAATAGTTTCCAAGTTATGGTGATCACGCTTCTACTAGACAGACTGTAAATATTTTATTTTTTTTTTTTTAGCAATAAGTAGCATTTGAATTTTAAGTATACTTTTTTAGACTCGAAAATTTCCGGCTGAGCGTTTCATCCAATGAAAGAGAAAATATCAAATTTAATGCTCTCTGCATAGACATTCCTTAGACTCGAAGATAATTTAAGCTGCGATATTTCTGAATGCTTTTCTCTTATATCAACTTGTGATAAGCATCATGTCCCTCTGATTTTGGATTTTAAATTTAGGTTTTCCCTTCTTCTGTGCCGGATGAAAAAATGTTTATTTAATTATTTTGCCTGCGGTTTTGCTAACTTCAATAATTTGCTATTGGATTATAACTGGGATAATCAATTATCCTGCGCTGATGTCTCAAAATGTTACCAAATATTTAAAAGTTTGATGTTTGATTGTTGTCTAAATAACATTCCGGTTAAAAAAAACTGCCGTGATATAATTTCAATTTTAAAAAGCTAAAAAATCTCAGAAATAAATTCTTGGAAAATTTAAATCAACTGGTAACCGATTTTTTTTTGCCAAATATCAGCGCTATTCTAAAGATTTCAATTGTTTAGATAGATTCTTGTACAGAAATCATATTCTAGGAATGGAGGAGAATATCAGGGCTGAGCCAAAGGCCTTTTGGCGTTTTATTAAATCGAAAAAGTCAAACTGTGCCATACCTTCAGCCGTATTTTATGGTGATAAGTTTGCTAGTACGCAAAATGATGTGGCCAACTTATATGCAGAGTTTTTCAGTGCAAATTTTGTTGAGGATGATGGGGATACTTCGCATAGCTTTTCCTCCAACTTATGCTCTGCTGTAAACTTTGGCTCACTTTGTCTAACTTCGTATGATGTTATTAACGGCATTATTGATCTTAAACCATCTGCGAAAACAGATAGTGATCGGCTTTCAGTTATTTAATTGAAAAATTGTCCTGCTTTAATCCTACCTTTAAAAATAATATTTAATATGTCGTTGTCGTCTGGAATTTTCATAGACGATTGGAAAATTACTTCAATTACCCCTATCCACACAGGTGGTAGCAAGAATAATATGTGTAATTATAGGCCCATTTCAAAGTTATCAACAGTTTCGAATGTTTTTGAAAGCATCGTTAAAGATAAAATGTATTTTGCGTCTAAATGTCCTATTTCGCCAAACCAGCATGGCTTTGTTTTTAAGCGATCGACAGTTTCGAATCTTGCAGTATTGTGAATTTTGCATTGACGCTTTTTCTATTGGGTTTCAGGTTGACTGTATCTACACTGATTTTTCCAAAGCGTTTGATAAAGTATCTCATATTTTGCTAATACACAAGTTGGCTAACATTGGCTTCCATTCAGTTTTTTTTTAAATGGATAATGTCTTAGCTAGGTAATAGAAATTGTGTTGTAACGATTAACGACATTTCCTCTGAACCTTTCTGTGCGACCTCTGGGGCTCCCCAAGGAAGTATATTAGGTCCACTTTTGTTTGTTTTATTCATAAATGATATAGGTAACTGCTTTAGGTTCGCAAATTTTTTGCTCTATGCCGACGACTAAAAATTTTTTCGAAAATAAAGAACCCAGATGATGGGATTAAGCTTCAAAGCGATATCGATAGTGTACATCTATGGTGCGTTAATTCGCAACTTGCTTTAAACATCAAAAAGTGCTTTAAAGTTACGTATTCAAAAACTTATAATACATCTTACTACATTTCGCATTCTTTGTTGCAAGGTCTGGACGAGATTAAAGATCTTGGCGTAATTTTTTCGAGTAATTTTTTTTTTAATATGCATATTAGCCATATTATTTCGAAAGTTTACTCGGTCTTAGGGTTTGTGAGGCAAACTGGCTCTAAACTTTCGGACCCATATACTCTCAAGCTTTTGTACATGGCTTTCGTTCGTTCCAATCTGGAATACGCTGCGTTCATTTGAAGGCCAAGTCATAAAAATCATATAATCAGGATTGAACGAGTCCAAAAATACTTCCTTAAATACGATTTGTGGTCATTGAGATTCAATGATCCAATTCCATCGTATGAATCGCATTTGCTTTTAATCAACCTAAAGTCTCTGAAGGCACGAAGATCAGTTCTCTCGCTTTCCTTTGCTCATAGTATAATCTCGGGTGGTATTGACTGTTCTTTTCTTTTAGAAAGAATTAATTTTAACATTCCACAACGTAATCTTCGTTGCACGTTATCTTTCTATGGGCTTAATAGTAGAACTGAATATTCGCGGAATCCACCTCTTGTTCGTGCCTTAAGTGAATTTAATGTAATCTCGAATTCCAACCATCTTGATTTCTCTTCTTCGAAAAGTATATTTTCAAGTATTCTTAGTTCTTTATTCTAGTATTTTAAGGTCTTAGTTGTTAACTATATGATACTGTAAATAGTCTGTAAGAATATTTTGTTCATAGACTTATAAATAAATAAATATAAATATAAATATAAATATAAATATAAAAGTCTAACAGATTTGATATCAAATGAAAGAGAAATAAAATATCCTAACTAAGGTGCATATTTTTTTATAATTTAAAAATATGTTTGTGCCCAAATCAAAGTTCTTGAAAATTTATAAATAAAATGCCATCTCTCAATACTACAATAAAATGGAAGTGATTAAAATCAGAGCCTTCGCTTATCAAAGACGCTATTTTCATGTGAATATATTATATGGTTAAAAGTATCTCTAATGCCCAAATTATTTAACAATTTTGTAATTTATAAGCAATAAAATAATTTACTTATACCCAATATATAGTTGATAGTTAAAATTTGGTTATGTGAAAATTCGACCTCGTCGAGAATCCATGTGCATAAATATTCCCAATGAATGCGTTAAATCGCCCTTCGTGTAAAATTAGATAACATATCCCAGTTCAAATTTTGTTGTTGTACTACTCGGAACTTTTGCTTAAATACATTGCATTTTTAGTGGCAAATCTTTTAGGTGCGATCATGATGCGAAAAATTCGCTTTTATTCGTAAAAAAAAAAATAACTTACAATTTAGTTAAAAAAGAAAGAAAAAATACAAGAACAGAAGAATAGTCTGATATATGTATCAGCGCCAGTATAAATATCTGTCTATATAAATTATCGTAATGGAAGGAGAGTGTAGTTTTTGACCGATTTAAAAAGTAAGTGCATTTTGTGAAGCAAAATTTTGTGCAGATTGTCGCTTGTTTCTATGGTAATCAAACAATAATTTTAATTGAAATATTTTTCGATACGCGACATTCCTCGTTTCGATATTTATGTTTATTTCTGTTAGAAAGCGATTTCAGTCCTCTTTCTTTTGGCACCATATTTGTTTAATTCGGACTAGCTGTGATTTTATTTTTAGAAAGGAACTTGTACTTCGGTCTTCAATAATGTTTGCTTATCTGTTTTCTTCAAAAGTCCAAAAATAATTTTTTTCTAACAAGTTTTATTACAAAAGTCATAAAAGTATGGATCTGTAAAATAAACAAATTTGAACATTAACGATTTTATACCAAAGCTCCTTCTCTGAAGGCAATCGAGGAATGAAATCTAGCAACGAGTACTTTTAGGCCAAAGATGTTTACCAAAATTTATGAACTTCCATATTATAAAACCCCTACTGAGCAATTTTTCGAGTAGCCTCTGCAGAAACTGATGGTAAATTGGAGGGATCACACTTGTGCGTATATCCACATGTGTAAGTAAATATGTATGTGCATACATATATACGAATGTATGTGTATGTGCAAGGCAGAACGAAACATCATTGGGGAGCAGCAACTTGTCAAACCGAAGACGCTTTGGCTTTATTAAGGATCTAAATTTACGCTTGCTACAAGGTGTACGAATATCAGTTTACAAGAAAATACAAACTCACATACATATGAAACCTAACAGTAAAATTTATTAGTTCTAAACTAGATTTCTACCAGTTTGCTTAGCAACTGAACTACTTCATATTTCATCGGTTTTTCATATATGCAGTTAGTCTTTTAACATGGCGCTATCCTACAATATAATAATTTTCAGGCTTTCACTATCTGCAACAGTTGACAGGTTAGTCATCCTTTACATTCGCATCATTCTATAAACCAGGAATCATACTTTTTCTAAGCGAAAAGAAATGTGGTTGTGCTAGCATGACTGTTATCATATAAACAGCTTATAATTCAAAGCATTGTCGTGCAAATTAGAATATCCTCGGTTAAACTCCTTGAGCCGCCGAAATAATTTATTCTTCGAATTATTTATTGTAATAAGAGTTGTTTTTTGCTCTTTGTACATCTTTAACTCATTTTAAATTAAAATCTTATCAATTTTATAAATCTAAAAGTTTGTGAGTCAGGGAACGCTTACATTTCTTACTGTTTCAGGCCGAAATGCCGAAACGACTGGACGGATTAGATAAATTTGGCATATAAATAGCTCTAAACCTAAAGCAACTTATTTGATATATAAAGCCAAGCTTCCTGCTACACAACACAGTTCTCTCAAACTGTTAATTCCATCGCATTCAGCCTGAGAGTATGCTTAACAAAAAGATAGCAGTTTTGATATCTCTGTAATGTGTTAATAAATGGGTATGCAATGGTTGAATCCAGTCCTACTACGAGTACTAGTAGGGCATATTTTGAACAGAGTTGCCACATATTAAAACAATTTGCTAAATTTATTTCATTTCTTTCAACTTTCACGCAACGTACACAAACCAATTTTGACAGGTTTTTTCGAGGCAATAACATAAGAACGTCAGGATAGGGCTATTATTTTCAGCCAAGATAGAGACAAAGGATTTCAGTTGAACACGAATCGTTCATCCGGTTTTCGTTTCGTTCGAAATAGGAGCACATGCCGTTATTTGCGGTGTCATTTCGCTTTCGCAACTTACTTCTAAGCAGCACTCGCTTTCGAACTGATATGACTGTCCCCTTAAATCATGATATAAATAGTAGAAAATCTGAGGTGAAAGCCTTGTATGGGGTTGAGTATTTCAGGGGTGGAATTAAAACATGTGAAACCGTTACACCGCCATATATGGTTGCTCTTGGAAACAAACAAAAAATTATAATGAAGTATTCAAAAGATTATATGTATAATATAATGGACATCTTTTTGCGTAAGAACCCGCACAAATATTTATCGTAAAAGTTCGTTTATTGCCATATTTCTTGCAAAATAATATTGTTTATCGGATTGCACACAAAGAACAATCTTTACAAATAAAGGCAACCCTGCTGGCTTTACAGAGATGATTTCGGATCACGTGCTAATTCCCGTATATCCAGTGATCAAATGAGGGTGTTTAGTTATTTTCATATATTACTTCATATCTACATTATTCTCAAAAAAAAAGCTTGCGTTAATTTTGTTTCACTTTTATGGCTCAGTATTATCATAGCCCAGAATTGTGCTGTCAGCAAATGATCGGTGGATGTTTAAAATTTAACTCGGATCACATTGTTTCTATAATTTAAAAAAAAAATACATTTTATTAGATATTTATTGCAAAAACTTATTGGATCCTAATTATAGTCCGCTTTATAGTTGGTAGCAGCTTTATTACATAGGGGTGTATTTATAGTAAAAACTAAAATGATACTTAAAGTTAGTTGTTGCTTTTTAACCCACTTTTCAATGGGTTATCTGTCATTGATACTTGAAGTATCAATTTAATTTTGACTACGAATACGCCCCGTAATTTTTAATAGGTTGTCTATGAAAGTAACTAACTTTAGAATAAATTTTTTGTTTACTATGAACAAGCTGCATTAAATTGGAATTATATTCTTAAATATTCAGATTTCATGTGGGTTGGTTTTCTTTATAATCTGAGCCTTTACGCTTAATGGTTACTTGAAAAAATCTCATGATTACGAATATTACATCCGTTTTTCATCCTCTCCTGTTTGTGAAGGTTTGACTTCAGTTATTTATAATTTATAATTTACAATAAAAATATGGTAATCTTATTTATTTTGTTACATCTATGAACTATTTTACTCTCATCTAACTTTTTTTGTCTTTTTTCTAATGCGAAAATTAATTCAATACATTGCGATGCAATGCAATAATACAAGTTAGGCGAAGCTTTTACAAAAATCAGTTGGTAGTAAGGAATACGTGCGGTATATTGAGATTACAAAAGAATCTTGTAAAATGGAAAATATATTTTCTCGTTAGATTATTAGCAAATCTTTAAAGATGATATGTATTCCAAATATTTTAAATATTCGCATAACGTTCATTGAAAATAAAGAGTAATGTGTCAAAAACAGAATTTTGCTCATTCCTCAATTGTGACGAATTGATGTTCAGTACTGATGAATTAATAAAACATTGCATCATTGCACAGTCGAAGTGCATTTTGTTAATTATGCAGAAATATATAAAATTTATATTTCATAACAAAATATTTTGAAAGTTCACTTTTACATCGTAATAAATTGCTTTAATTTTAGCTGGTTCTTCGAAGAGAAATAATAAAATTTATTTATCGTTTTCTGGTTCCACGCCACCCTAAAATAAGTCTTCGACAGGATTAAAAGCCTAAAACTCGCAACTGCAACCCTACAAGCCTTGGATGGAGGTGAATTTCGTCGAAATTACAAAAACAAAAATTAAACAATCCAAAAAGGTTTGGTTACCGGTTATAATGTTATATAACTGCTCCCGTAAATACCAATACATGAACTAGAATCTCTCTCGACAATGCTGACTTTTCCTTACAGTGCATATAGTATAAATCAAGCGTGCGTATGTATGTATGTGTGCACACAATTGCTTTGGCATGTAGCATGTGGCATGTGGCATGCGACAAGCGACATGCGGCGAGCTATTGTAGCGAGTTTATTCAATTTACTCACAATTCAATTCTCTGTACCAAACGCGAATATGTTAGATATGTATAGGCTATGAATGAATGAATATGCTTCGACAATACATCCGCCCACGTACTATGTACATACATACACACATACATATGTATGTGTAGATGTTTGTTTGTGTGAGTGTCAACAGTTATTTGTGCGCCGCTGGCGATCCATCTAAGCAGATTGTATTACACACCCAAATATAACCAGATGAATGAGAATAATACATAACAGCAACAACAACAACAAAAAAAAAACAGCGCTATATAATCTGTAGTGATTTAGTAGCATCTGTGTGTGTCTGTCTGCTTTTTGCCATATATCTGCACACACACACACACTTACACACACCATGTATATTGATACAAAAATGTATGAACAAATCAAATAAATTATATCAGCTGTGAAAATAAATGCGTCTAGTACATCCACTGTCTACACCAAATATTATGCTACATATGTACACACAATGTCTTTTCTTTGCCGGCGGGAATACTTGAAGCAATTCTGTATTAACAACAAAACAACAAAGCAACAATAACTACGGGCAGCACGCAGGATATTGATGATGATTGTTTAACAAGTGTACGAGTACAAGCCAAAAGAACCAAAAAAAAAACAAAAAAAAAAAAAGCAAAGCAAAAACTCAACACACCAACTACTACTTGTAAAATGTATCGTTAAGAGCAGCAGCAACAGCAATAGCGCCAACAATTGTTGAAAATCGACGGAAATGGAGAAAATTACACAAACACTTATGCGAAAAAAAAACAAACAATCCTATTGCCGCTTATTCCCTTTGTGTACAAGGATTTGTGCGTGCTAACAGAAGGAAGCCATGTAGAGGCTGGAACGACAAAGAGTTGTGGTGCAAGCGCAGAAAAGCACAAACTTAAGATACAATTCAAAACTTACACGCACTCACATTAAGTACATATGTAAATATTCGCATGTGTATCAATTTGTTATTAAGTGGAATTGAGTGTTGAGAATTGGCTGCGAAAATTAAACCACAAAATCCTTTACTGTTTTCATGTCATTGCGCCATTGCTTGTAAATTTGTCGAGCAGTTGTTTTCCCTAGTGCCTCAATGATTGTTACAAATTACTTTGATAAAGTGTGCTATGTTTTTTTTCATACTATGGAGCATGATGCTTAATAAAAAAAAAAACAGTGTTATTGCAAATGAAGTAAATATGTTAAATTAAATTAAATTAAATAATTGAATGATTTCGCAGCCCCAATTCAGGGACTTTCTATATATCAGTCGTTTTGCAATAGCGCTTGTAACAAAATAATTGAAAAGTCGTTGGCTGTTTTTCTATACTTAATAAATAAACTTAATAACGTAGTGCGGATTTAAATATATAATTTCAGGCTTGGCGCTCTATAAAATGAACTCCTCCAAGTGTGATTCAGTTTTCCCTCAATAGCCAGTGCTTCATATGCGACTCTTCTCATGTTTTTTGATTGCAATCTTATTCTGCAAATATCACCACTTTACAGCTGAATTTTATTTAAAAGAATGTACGAATCTAAATATTACCTCCATTTTTCTCTGTCGGTTTATTTGTATTATCTTAGAATACGCAAGGAATCGTATTATTATTTTTCCTGTTTGCTTATAAATGACATAAGCAAATGTTTCACCTTTGCATTTTTTTTACTTTATGTTGATGACCTTAAATTATTTGCAGCGATCAAAGATTCCTCCGTTGAAACTAAACTGCAACGAGACATTAATGCTCTCCACTCTTGGTGCCTAAAGTCCCGCCTCTATCTGAATACAAAAAAATGCTTTAAAATGACTTTTGCTAAAATATTTAGCGCGCGCAATACGTCGTATAACATCTCGAACTATACTCTGCAGAATGTTAGTGAAATTAAAGACCTAGGAGTTGTATTTGACCCTAAACTATCTTTTAGCAGTCATATCATCTATATTGTAGCGAAATCCTACTCACTTCTTGGTTTTGTGTGTCGTAATAGTACACAATTTTCAGACCCATACACCTTAAAAATATTATTTACTAGTTTTGTTCGCTCTCGTCTCGAGTATGCTGTATTTGTTTGGAGGCCCTATAGTCAGCTCTCTACGGGGAGAATTGAACGTATACAAAAAACTTTCCTCCAATTTGCTCTAAAGTCCCTGAACTTTACAAGCCCAGTGCCATCGCACGCATCCCGTCTGTTTTAGTTTTAATGTTCCTAAACGCACTCTTCGCATTTCTCACCCTTTCTATTGGTCAAATGTTAAAACTCAGCTTGCTATAAATGCGCCTTTAGCCAGATCTATGCGTGAACTTAATGAATTGTCTGAAAATGTAGCAATCGACTTCGCGTTATCGAAGCAATCTTTTATAAATATTTTAAACACTATTTTTTAATATTAATTTAATAGGTGATTTTAATGCTTTTTATCAATAGTCTGTAAGAAATTGTTTGATTGACTAAATTGTTAAATAAATAAATAAATAAACCCTTTTTAAAACCTTCGGGAACATCCTACAAAAAAGTTAAAAAAATGTAGGTACAAATAGTGTATCTTATTTAGATTTAGAATAACAATTTATAAAACAATCAGTGATGCCACAAGGTGGTGTCCTATGTCTATTTCTCGTTACAATTTTCGTTTTACGCCGATTCATCGGTAAATACGGTAAATAATTTTTGCGAAATTACTGGTTCTCCTCATTTATTAGAAATTACTATATTTAATGTCCTGCAATGCTACCTTCAAAATTTTTCTTTCGTTTTATAGTGGTACTATTGGAACTCGATATGCTGGCCTTTGGTTCTGCGAGTATTCCGAGAATTCAAGACCTCCCAAGGAAAGTTTTTAAGAATTTTCTCTTTGTATTATAAAATGGAAGAAGTGCTTGAAAGATAACCATTATTATGTGGATGTCACTAAGCATTGCATTAATTTCATAAATACAAAACATCAAAAAGAATCATTCATTGAATAAATTAAAGCGTCGGGGCAATTAAAAAAAAACTCGTCCATTACTGCGTTTATATTTACTTTTACGTCTCGATGAATGTTAAGGACATCCAATTCGTTCAATCGATTTTCCCTCATGGTAGACCGCAGATAATTTTTCAATTGGCGCAGTGTTGATGCAGGAGAATTGAGCCGTGGGGAAAGCCTCATATCGTCATTCACCTGAGAGAGGCCAGAACGATTTTTCTGCAAGCAGTTAAAGCAGCTTACAACTTCCGAGTGATTTCACCATTTCACCCAAGTGCCCTCTGGGTAGCTTCCGAACATCCGTTTGAGAGTGAGCTAAAATTAGAAGGCGAATCTAGTGGGGTCACGCCGAAGTTTTCAGTTTAAGGGCTCACCAGGATTTTTGCAGCCTCTGTTTATTAGTACAGCGAGCGGGTGTTTGACTTGGAGCAAGCGGCTCGCTATATAAATGTGTTCTAAATGAAAAAATGCCTTAGAATGCGGTTATGCGCTGGGCTTCGTATCCGCCACGTAAAAGCAGCCTCCAATGAAAAATTTCAGCAAAAAGCCTCGGATGAGTTCTCCCTAATTCAATACGTTACTTCAGTAACATATTGTTTTGTTCATTTACATATAAACACCTGCCCTCCTCAGCGTTATTACTATCTGTGGATTTAGCTAAATCAAACTTCAAAGGTAAATTACCGCTGTTAAAAGTGGTCGCATTTTCATCTGGAAGTCCATTTTTGAATTAATTTCGTACAATATTTTCCGAATTTTTGAAGTTGGCGATTTGATCGGGAGAAGATTTTCTGCATGCCTCGCCCGCAAATTTTTGAAAAAATTCCCAAAAACGCTCATCCCGGCCATTTGTTTCCTACTATATAAATCTCTAGTTCCTACTATATAAAAGCACACAACTGTGTCCAGATTAAAAACGCCAGCCGACGACACTTGCGTGGACTGGAAATGCTTGAATACATTTAAACAAAAATTATTTGAAGACATGCATACATATTTAGATACTTACAAAAAATTTATCAGATGCTTCATAAAGAGATACAACTTTTCTGCTATTTCTTTACATGGCTTAACATTTTGCATATTTCAATTCAATTTTTGAAGTGAAACTTCTTTGCGCTCGTTGGGCAGTAATTCCAATATCGAATGAAACGAAAAAGCGACAGGAAATGGGAGAGGATGGCGCGCGTGGTGGGGCAGTCGGACGGAAGGAGACATGGGAGAGAAACGAAAACGTGACAGATTCGGAGTAGGAAAAAACGAGAGAGGGGTAGCAAAGCGGACAATGATTGCTCTCTACATCACTCCGAACCAGAGAATTAATGATATAATAAAATTCATACATAGAGCATTATTGGCATCTACTCCCTCTGGTGCAGCAGAATTAGGAGAAGATTTGCACACTATGCGAATGATTTTAAGCAGTGATTTTAATGTCAATTATGCCTTGGAAGAAGCTCAACCACTTGTACAATTTTTAGAAAATAAATTTAATTTAAAAATGAATAATAATCCCAAAGACTCAATAACCAGATCAGGCACGACATTAGATGCAATTTTCTCAAGATATTTAAATAATTTACAATCACGAGTTTTCATTGCATATTTTTCATACCACAAATCAATTGCATCTTTTCTTGAACAAGAAAGTATGGAAGTGAATGAATAGATTTTTTTATAAATGGAGGCGAAAACATCAACTATCTTTTGTCCATTAACCTAACACCCTGAAAAATTCCAGAATAATGAATAGTGGCTTCTGTTATCGGAGAAATATTTCTATCTCATAAAACTTGCTGGCTAGAGTGAGTATTTTCATTTCAAGTGCCCACCGAGATCCATGAGGTTTCACTTCTATCGCCTAGCTTTCTAGGCTGACAATTTTTTTTCCTAGTAAAACTTCTTTAGCGTCAGTGAGTTTTAACATCACGTCAAGGAAATCACGACGGGAAGCTTTAATGAAAAAAAACCAACATAGATACATACTGAGGTAGCGACGTATCAATTTGTATGTATGTACATATGCACATTTATCTATGTACATATATGTATGAACATATATATTCATATGTACTACGTATGTCCATTACATACCTAGATACATACATACATATGTAGCTTGAGACTAATTCGGCATTAGTTCAGGACCATTGGAGGACAAGCTCTGGACCATTTCGGCCCTATTTTCGAATCAGATATTTCAGTAAATCGGGCCTGGTTCACCATTGCCGATAGTAGCATGCTACTACTAATTTCTACTACTATTTTCACTCATGCTTAAACTAAAAAATCTAAAAAGATGTCTTCTAAAACTCACTCTCATATTTAACTCTACATCTCTTTATAGAATCGGAGAAGTTTTTCTTCTCGCTAGCGCACTTAGGTGCACCCGCAACTAAAACCATTTTCAAGATTTTTAAAAATTGTTGATTCGTATCTATTCTCTTTCGTTGACAAGTTCTGTAAAAAAAAAAACAACAAAACAATTAAAAATCTTAAAATAAAAAATTCTAGCTCGAAAATTTTAATGTTCAAATCGTACAGAAAACGTAAAAGTTATGGCAAATTTAATTAAGTTATTACCACTTTAGTTGAAAATATCTCAAATACTGCGCCTTTTTATGGGTTTTCTCACACATTTTTTTTCACACAAATCAAGTTTTTTTTCTGAGCAAAAAGTAAAAAATATAATTTTTTAATAAAAGTTGTAACCAATGCGGTAACCGAGAATAACACTTAGTTTACAATAAGCCTAATAAAATAAAATAAAAACGAACTGTGTACAGTTACTTATGTATCTTCTTCTGCTATTTTGATATAGTATGAAAGAGAAGTTGTAGCTATGGATTTTTGATTACCTTATTTGTACACATATTTTAAATAATCTACAACTATTTTTGGTAACGCCACTACAAATTCAACTACTATTTTCACTAATTTCTCTCACTACTTTTACTAATTTCTACTATCATATTTACTCATTTCTACCATCATTTTCACTTGTGCTAGTACTAATTGATAGTAATATTTTTACGAATTCCTACTATTATTTTCACTCACGCTAAAACTAAAAAAATAAAAAGATGGCATTAAAAACTCTCTCCAATATTTAACTCTGCATCTCCTTATGGAATCGGCACAGAAGTTTTAATTCTAGCTCGCGCACTTAGGTGCACGCGTATTTTTTTTTTAATATTATTTAATAATATTTATATTTGAACTATTGAA